>MJUU01072386.1:3810-14557 GCA_002080025.1 Modiolus philippinarum
GGCAAAATTAGGTCACTTTGACCTATATTTTCCGCTTGAGTGACTTACATTCAAGTTTACGTCCGAGTTCAGATCTCAGTCACTGTACATGGTATGATAATTTAACCTTGCATGTGCATGCATCTCTGATGGGAGGTCAGCATCCTGGCAACATTAGGTCACTTTGACCTAGATTTTCTGCTTGAGTGACTTACATTCAAGTTTACATCAGAGTTCAGATCTCAGTCACTGTACATGGTAGGATCATCTAACCTTGCATGTGCATGCATCTCTGATGGTATGTCAGCATCCAGGCAAAATTAGGTCACTTTGACCTATATTTTCCGTATGAGTGACTTACATTCAACTTTATGTCCGAGTTCAGATCTGTCACTGTACTTAGTAGGATCATCTAACCTTGGATGTGCATGCATCTCTGATGGTAGGTCAGCATCCAGGCCAAATTAGGTCACTTCGACCTATATTTTCCGCTTGAGAGACTTACATTCAAGTTTACGTCTGAGTTGATATCTCAGTCACTGTACATGGTAGGATCATCTAACCTTGCACGTGCATGCATCTCTGATGGTAGGTCAGCATCCAGGCAAAATTGGGTTGCTGCAACAAAGTGCCACAACGAGGTGAACTTTGTAATCGTTGATTACCTATGTTTTTGGTTACCGTACAATACAGGTCTAAATACTGTCATTCAACAGTTTTTTTTCAACAATTGATGAATTAGAAATGAGAAAAAACATAGAAGTTCCTCTTGAGAGAAACATCTATTATTCTTGGTTTATATCAAAGATGAAGAACAACAATAGAAGTGTTGTTCTATTGCTTTGTTTTACAATGTATATGTACTTGGTCTCATGTGTATTTACTCCATATCCTTTGATTACTTATCTAGGAAGGAATCATTGATTAAACAAACTTTATCAAAAATCTAAATAAAATAAGAATTCTAAACAATATAAAATTCAATAGTACTGTAAAGTAGGAAATTTTTGTGGCAGTTTTATTTTCACGTTTTGTGCGTTGGAAAATAAGCACAAAAATAAAATGGCGTGAATATAATGGTTTATTATTGAAGTAAATGGTCAACAATTTGGCAGTGTGAATTCAAAACTGCACAAACTAAAATCCTGTCAATCTACCTCGAAATAAAGGCGCGGAAATTTTCCGGTTTACAATATGGCACCATTTGTTGTGTACCATATCGAAATTGTTTCATCGGCTTTGTAATGTGATACATATGGTATCATGAGGTAGCTGGATTGTTACAAACCTAACTACATAATAATATCTATTTTATTTTTGTTTTTTTTTCAGGATACAAATTTTAGAGAGCCATTAAAAACATACACAGATGATGAAATCTTACAACTACAGTTGAAATATTACAATACAGATATACATAGAGCTTGTTTTTCCCTGCCACAGTTTGCAAAACAGGTCAGAATTATATAAATATTACAATACAGATATACGTAGAGCTTGTTTTTCCCTGCCACAGTTTGCAAAACAGGTCAGAATTATATAAATATTACAATACAGATACATTGTATACATAGAACTTGTTTTCCCCTGCCACAGTTTGCAAAACAGGTCAGAATTATATATATATATAAATATTACAATACAGATATACATAGAGCTTGTTTTCCCCTGCCACAGTTTGCAAAACAGGTCAGAATTATATAAATATTACAATACAGATATACATAGAACTTGTTTTCCCCTGCCACAGTTTGCAAAACAGGTCAGAATTGTATAAATATTACAATACAGATATACATAGAGCTTGTTTTCCCCTGCCACAGTTTGCTAAACAGGTCAGAATTATATAAATATTACAATACAGATATACATAGAGCTTGTTTTTCCCTGCCACAGTTCGCAAAGCAGGTTAGAAGTTAATATATATGCAACATCAAAATCTAAAGTGCAGTTTTGTCACTTAAATTGCAATGTTCAAATTCATTTGTGGAAACAGGATTATCCTAGAACTTTAACTCAGTTGGTCTTATACTTTAGAAACATATCATTTATTTTTCAAGGCCTGCATAAGCAGATTTTCATGCTTATCCTGGTGAAAATATTATACAATTATTGACTTTGATATAGGTTGCTACTGGGATTCATCAACCTGAAAAAAGTTATATTCACCGAGCTGAAAGAGAGGTGAATATTGGTTTTTGAGGGTTGATAAATCCCTGTAGCAACCTTTTCAAAGTCAATTATTGTTTTATTATATGATTAGACAGAGAAAGAACTAATCAAGGAATAAATTGAAATTTTGATGTCTTTTCTTTTTCTGTTTTGTAGATTAATAACTAAATACCGAAGATAACAGTTACTGTGAATTTACTAATTCATTCTGTACGGAGATCAAAAAAATAAATTAAATTATGTCTTTAATTAACAATATATAAAGTAGCAATAACATTCAACAATTAAGTACTGCTGATCTTTCCTACATTTGTTTGACTTTGGAAGTCTGGAATTTTTAGCTCACCTGGCTATGCCAGGGTGAGCTTTTGCCATCACTTTGCATCCGTCGTCTGTCTGTCGTCCGTCCGTCCGTCCGTCCGTAAACTTTTCATTCAAAGATCCTCTCCTCTAAAACCACTAGGCCAATTGAAACCAAACTTGGCCACAATAGTCCTTGGGTGGTCCCCTTTGAAAATTATGTCGCTCAGGTATGTACGTCATCCAAGATGGCTGACAGCCGGGACCAAAATTTAACATTGGACCCTATGGAAAAAAAACGTTTCAAATTCTATTTCTCTGAAACAACTGGGCCAATTGGAACCAAACTTGGCCACAATAGTCCTTGGGTGGTCCCTTACAAAAAGGTGTTTTTTAGGTCCGCCCGATTTCCAAGATGGCCACCAGCAGAAAACATAGTTTAAACATTGGACCCTATGGGAAAACACTTTAAAAGATCATTTTATTTGAAACTACTGAGCCAATTAGAACCAAACTTGGCCACAATAGTCCTTAGGTGGCCCCTTACAAAAAGGATGTTTTTTTGGTCCGCGTGATATCGAAGATGGCCGCCAGCGGAAACAAAGTTTTATGATTGGACCCTATGGGAAAACATTTTCAAAAATTTTCTTCTCTGAAACAACTGAGCCAATTGGTACCAAACTTGGCCACAATAGTTTTTGGGTGGTCCCTTACAAAAAAGGTGTTTTTCAGGATCGCACTACATTTAACATGGCGGCCAGCGGGGGACATAGTTATAACATTGGACCCTATTGGGAAACACATTCAAAGATCTTCTCCTCTGTAACTACTGGGCAAATTGGACCCACCTTTGGCCACAATAGTCCTTGGGTGATCCCTTACAAAAAGTGTTTTTAAGGTCTGCCCGAATTCCAAGATGGCCACCAGTGGGAAACATAGTTTTAACATTGGAGCCTTTGGGAACACACTCTCAAAGATCTTCTTCTCTAAAACTACTGAGCCAATTGGAACCAAACTTGGTCACAATAGTCCTTGGGTGGTTCCTTACAAAAAGGGTGCTTTTTAGGTCCTTGCAATTTCCAAGATGGCTGCCAGCAGGGAACATAGTTTCAATATTGGACCCTATGGGAAAACATTTTCAAAGATCTTCTTCTCTGAAACTACTGAGCCAATTGGTACCAAACTTGGCCATAATAGTCTTTGGGTTGTCCCTTACTCAGGATTGCACTACAATCAACATGGCTGTCAGAGGGGGACACAGTTTTAACATTGAACCCTATGGGAAAACACATTCAAAGATCTTCTTTTCTGTAACTACTGGGCAAATTGGACCCACCTTTGGCCACAATAGTCCTTGGGTGATCCCTTACAAAAAAAGTGTTTTTAAGGTCTGCGCGAATTCCAAGATGGCCGCCAGCGGGAAACATAGTTTTAACATTGGAGCCTTTGGGAAAACACTTTCAAAGATCTTCTTCTCTAAAACTACTGAGCCAATTGGAACCAAACTTGGTCACAATAGTCCTTGGGTGGTTCCTTACAAAAAGGGTGCTTTTTAGGTCCGTGCAATTTCCAAGATGGCTGCCAGCAGGGAACATAGTTTCAATATTGGACCCTATGGGAAAACATTTTCAAAGATCTTCTTCTCTGAAACTACTGAGCCAATTGGTACCAAACTTGGCCATAATAGTCTTTGGGTTGTCCCTTACTCAGGATTGCACTACAATCAACATGGCTGTCAGAGGGGGACACAGTTTTAACATTGAACCCTATGGGACAACACATTCAAAGATCTTCTTTTTCTGAAACTACTGGGCCAATTGGAACCAAACATGGCCAAAATAGTCCTTAGGTTGTCCTTTGCAAGAAAGATGTTTTTCAGGTCAGTGCTATATTCAAGATGACCGCCAGTGGGAAACATAGTTTTAACATTGGATCCTATGGGAAAACATTTTCAAAAATCTTCTTCTCTGAAACTACTGAGCCAATTGGAACCATACTTGGCCACAATAGTCCTTAGGTGGTCCCTTGCAAAAAAGGTGTTTTTCAGGATCGCACTGTATCCAACATGGCCGCCAGTGGGGAACATAGTTTTAACATTGGACCCTATTGGAAAACACATTCAAAGATCTTCCCCTCTGAATGTACTGAGTCAATTGGAACAAAACTTGGCTGCAATATTCATTGAGTGGTCCCTTTCAAAAAGGTGTTTTTCAGGTCCCCGCGATATCCAACTTGGCAGCCAGCGTGGAACTTAGTGTTTCCCATGGGGTCCAATGTTAAACTAACAGAAGTCTTCTCCCTTTAACTAATTAGGGATATTGGATTTATAGTTTGATTATATATAAGGGCTCTTTAACATAAAATGTCTATGTTAATCAAGGGCCAGGTGAGCGATACAGGCTCTTGAGAGCCTCTTGTTTTACCTGCGTCACCAACGGTGACCGCAGGTCTAGGAGCCGCTCGACTCCGTCCGTCAGTCACCCTTTGGGTGTACCAAGTTTGTGTAATCTGAAACTCAGACACCTTTAACCCGATACTTTTAAACTTTGCACAGTTGTTCTGGACACATTGAAGATGTGCACCTCCCTTTTTGGTGTGATTTGGAAAAAAATTGTGGAATTTATTCATTGTTGAACTTAGTCATTTTTTCATCAAATTTTAACATTACAGTACTGAGTTTGTGTAATCTGAAACTCTGACACCTTATACCTGATGCTTTTGAAACTTTGCACANTTGAACTTAGTCATTTTTTCATCAAATATTTACATTACGGTACTGAGTTTGTGTAATCTGAAACTCTGACACCTTATACCTGATGCTTTTGAAACTTTGCACAGCTGTTTTGATCACATTGAAGATGTGCACCTCCCCTTTTGATGAGATTCGGAAAAAAAATTGTGGAATTTATTCATTGTTGAACTTAGTCATTTTTTCATCAAATATTAACATTACGGTACTGAGTTTTTTGTAATCTGAAACTCTGACATCTTATACCTGATGCTTTTGAAACTTTGCACAGTTGTTTTGAACACAATAAAGATGTGCATTTTCCCTTTTGGTAAGATTTGGATAAAAATTGTCGAATTTATCCATTGTTGAACTTATTCATTTTTTCATCAAATTTTAACATTACAGCACTGAGTTTATGTAATCTGAAACTCTGACACCTTATACCTGATGCTTTTGAAACTTTGCACAGTTGTTTTGAACACATTGAAGATGAGCACCTCCCCTTTTGGTGAGATTTGGATAAAAATTGTCGAATTAATGCATTGTTGAACTTGGTCATGTTTCATTAAATTGATTAAATTTTAACATTACAGTACTGAGTTTGTGTAATCTGAAACTCTGACTCCTTATACCTTGTGCTTTTGAATCTTTACACAGTCTTTCTTTACACATTGAAGATGTGCACCTCCCTTTTTAGGCATATTTGGAAAAAAAATGTCGAATTTATTCATTGTTGAACTTTGTCATTTTTCAGCATATTTTAACATTACAGTGCCTGGTTTGTGTAATCTGAAAGATTAACACCTTTGGAAGTTTTTACTATTGTTTGGACACATTGGTGATGTGAACCTCCCCTTTAGGCCAGTTTTGATGTAAAAAAATGTCAATCTATTATTGAACTTGTACTTTATTCTATCATATTATATCATCATGGTACTCACATTTTGTCCAGAGACGTTGCAGAATTTTGAACACATTGACCATGGGCAGCTATTCTTGAATTTTTGCTTTGCTTTCATAGATTTTCTCATAAAGATTCAAAGTATGTGTTTATTTGAAACTCAGGTATGGTTTTCACCTTTGCTGAAGTGATATGGACTATTTTCATTTTATGCTTTGTTCAACTTTGTACATTTAGTGTTGGTTTTTTTATGCCCCGCCCACGAATGTGGAAGGGGCATATAGTGTTACCCTTGTCTGTCCTTCCCTCTGTCCTTCCATACGTCCGTATGTCTGGTTAAGTTTTGCCTTAAAGTTCATTTCTCAGAGACTGTAAGAGGTAGAACAATGATAATAGGTCAGTAGGTAGATCTTTGATAGTACTACATAGTTCACTAATTAGTTTGACTCTTTGACCTATATTTCATGCTTGAGTGACTGTGGTTCAGTTTTATGTTTAAGTCAATTTCTCAACAACAATACATTATAGGACAATGATATTTCATCAAATTAATTGCCTTGATGAGTAATACCCAAATCATTGACAATTAGGTAGCTTTGACTTATATTTTACGCTTCAGTGACTTTGGTTAAGTTTTGCCTTAAAGTCCATTTCTGAAGAACTATACATAATAGGACAATGATACTTCATCAAATTTATTGCCTTGATGAGTAATATCCAAATCAGTGACCATAAGGTGGCTTTGGCCTACATTTTACGCTTCAGTGACTTTGGTTAAGTTTTGCGTTTAAGTCCATTTCTCAACAACTACACATTATAGGACCAATTAATTGCCTTGACGAGTACTGCTTAAATTAATGACAATTAAGTGGCTTTGACCTACATTTTAATATGAGGTTATCCTTTGCGATAAATTTTTTTGGCGGGGTATCCGTGTCTCACAGACACATTGTCTAGTTTCTTCTTTTTTGTCTATTACAGTAATAGGGTTGAACTTAATATAATCTCAATTATAACTTGCATTTGAAGAATTTTTGGTAATAAGGTAAATGAATACTTGTTTGAATTGGTAAACCTATACATGACATTCTGTTAGATTGAAAAAAAAGACTTTCTAAGATGAACATGAGTAACGGTGACGCAGGTCCGGACATATAATTGGTCTTTTTATTTCTATTTTTAGCATTTTGCAGGGTGATATAACATTCCAGATGACCTGTGAGCTATTTATAGCCTATTGCAGGTTAACATAACATTCCAGACAACCTGCATGCTATTTTTAGCCCATTTGAGGTTGACATCATACATACTCATTACTTCTCAAGCTTTTTTCAGCCAATAAGAAAGCAGAAAAAATACCATCATATAATAAAAGTCTTTCTTAAATGGCTGTTTTCCGTGTAAGACTGCCTATAAAAGACAGCTCATGTTAAGCTGTGTTGAGCCCTTAAGTGTAATCCTTACCTTAAATGTAATCCGATTACACTTAAGGTTAAGGACCACCCTTTAAAGTAATCTCGGTTACATTTACGGTTGCAGGACCTCCCTTAATTGTAACCGATTACAATTAAGGGAGATAGTGTACATACCGTAATTGTAATCCCTCGGAATTAGTTTACAATTTGCAGTACATATAAGATATTGATATTGATATTGATGTTGACAGGCATAATGACAGTAACAACTCAGATACACATGGTGTAAACATTGATCGATTTGCCGAACATATTCTACCAGTTATGGTTTGGGGGAAAATGTTGACCTCTGTCAAGCAACTGACTCCTAGTCGTCTTTCAAGTTAAGAAGAGTTTTTAAACTCTTCCTGTTAATTAGTAATCGTCGGCCGTTGCAAGTCTATTTACCGGAATACGTCTCTCTCCCGGGAAACAACCATGTGAGTGTTAGGATGCTGATCCAAAGGGCTGGCCAGGGTAGTGGTCTAGCCATTGACTTACGGCATATATTTAAACATGGATTAATACATGATTGCATTTACGACCTTTTAGACATAATTGGTATGTCATTAGAATAGTGGTGCGAATTGGCGAAACAAATGAGTTCCAATATTTAACTATCAGTTGTCTACTTAACCAGAAATGATTAAAAATCAAATGCGATCATTCTTTTTAGCACATCATCTTAGTTTTTTGTCATAATTTGGCATACGACGTTCGTAACTCTTCACATTTTGACTATCTCCTCTGAAACCAATTGACTGATATAGACCAACCTTTAGATTATTGCAGGTCATTTTGACTTGTCCTCAGAAATAGAGTATCCCTTATACTGATATTTACATAGATTGATAAGATTTGTCAAAATGGTATGACCACCAAGTTGGAACATAGACGTACTTTACGTAACTTTGAACTTCTTCTAGAAAGTACATTTGTAACTACTGAAACTAACTGAAGCAAAATCTCATACGAATACCAAAGCAACAAACCAAATGAATATTCATAAAAATAATTCGTAACAGACGTCGCAATGCTATGGTACATCTAGGGCCGACAAAGGACACATCGAAAACAAAAACATAAATTGACATACATACAAAATGCAAATGATGCACTTGAAGTCTTTTTAATAAAACAACTGCACAATTTTTATGATTCGCCTAAAAACTTTTAGGTAGGACATTGTTTAACATTGAAACAAACTAGAAAGTTATAAGTAGCAAGAAAATGGTTGTTTCTGTTTAAAGTTGTTCACGTTGAATATTTTTCCCTTAGATAGTGTATCCGAAATTTTGAGTATGACCCCTCCTAAACATTGCTGACCCCGATGGATCCCTGGAATATAGAAATAGGACGCAGTATCCTAGGCTGTTAAGTACAACCCCTACAAAACTAAATGTTTATGGTTGTGTGGGATGAATGAATACCTAACCCATCTTTCGGGTGGAATGCAAACTCAGGTCCTCGTGTTGGTACAGATGTCATAACCCACACGTTATAGAACCCCTGCAGCAAACTATGCAAACTCTTTTGAGTGGTCCGTTGGTGATCGGTTGCAAGTTTTGATGTCATCCTACTTTTTTGTGGCAATATAAATTTACTGTTCCCCAACCCCAATTGATTATTTATCTACAAATTTGTCCTCGTCTTGATATAGCTAAAATATTGCTAAGTAGATGTTCGACAATATCTAAATAAGTCAAGAGGAAACCGAATTGTCAGCCAAAGCGGATAGTCGATGGACATTGACACGAATTGTCCCAGTAATAATGACAGACACACGAAGCACAAAACATACATGCAATACTAATTAAACAAGATGAAAATCACGGACTGCACAAAAACCGGAAGTGAACGCAGGTTCAACATCATCCCTTAAATGTAATACTTACTGTAATGTATCAATAACTACTATAACCTTTTTTCCCTATCCCGTTACCTGACCGAAATCAACAAAGTCAAAGAGATAAAGAGCCAATGCAGGTTGACCACTACTTATAAAACTAGGTCTTGAACGGTAAAATGATTATACAAAACCGTGCAGAGAAAAAAAATCCAGAGATTTGGAGCTCATTTGCTACATGTCGTCACGACATTGTAGCGAGAGGCGTCATTCGCCATATTGTATTTGTCTCGCCTGCGACAAAAAGTCGCCGAAAGTGGGACAAAGGCGTGGAAAGTATGACGACGGCATCGGCGGTTGCGTCGTTAACTTTTACTAAATACCGGATAGATTGAAAACCCTTTTATGTAGGAACATCTTATTTGGTACAGTGGCAGTACTTATTTAATGGACACAAAATTATGTGACCTTGAATTTAATTTCACGGTCTAGTGACCAGGTTAAGTTTTTTTTCTTCAGATAACACCCATTCCTCAATAACTATAGGTGGTAGGTCAATGATATATGGTATGTAAGTTGGTCTCGGGTAGTTCATATGAGTCTGTTATATGACTTTTGTCCTTGAACTCAATTTCATGATCTAGTGATCAGGTTAAATTTCTCTGATTATATCCATTTCTCAACAACTATTAGTGGCAGGTCAATGATATTTGGTATGTAGCTCGGTCATGTGTAGTACATGTCAGTCTGATTAGTTACCTTTGCCGTTGACCTCACTTTCACAGTCTACTGACCATGTTTGGTTTTTATACGACCGCAAAAATTTTTGCGGTCGTATAATGGTATGGTGCTGTCGTCGTCGTCTGTAGACACTTTTGTTTTTGGCCAATAACTTAAGTTCCAGATGATCAATCCTTGTGAAATTTTTACACAATGTTCCTTGGCACAAAAGGAATGCTTGGGTAAGTTGTGGTCATTGTGGCCCCACCCGTTTTAAAAAAAGGGGCCAAAAGGGGTTAAATTAGGTGTTTTCACATATTTGACTGTAGAATCTTTATTATTTGTTGGATTTTGATGGGGTTTCTTTCAGTAAACTCCTTAGAAAATTTCCAATCTGGAGTATGCCAACGGATTTCACGTGGCATGTACCGTTCACGAGGTAAATGGGGCCCAAAAGGGGCGAACTTCAAAAATTTAATTTTTTTATTTTTAGTCCGATTTTTATGCAATTTTTTTCAAAGGATTCCTTATGAAAAATTTACATAGCGCTCTACTATTAGATTTTTGGTAACTTGTTTCCTTACCCAGCTATGAGGGGCCAAAGGGGGCCAAAATCATAAATTTACAGATAACCTTAAATTTTT
>MJUU01072387.1:1526-21303 GCA_002080025.1 Modiolus philippinarum
AAACCAAACTTGGCCACAATAGTCCTTAGATGGCCCCATTCAAAAAAGTTGTTTTCAGATCCGCACTATGTCCAAGATGGCCACCAGCCGGGGTCATAGTTTTAACATTGGACCCTATGGGAAAATAATTTGAAAGATCTTTTCCTCTGAAACTACTTGGTCAATAAAAACCAAACTTGGCCACAATAGTCCTTAGATGGTCCCCTGCAAAAATTTATTTTTCAGATCTGCGCTATATGCAAGATGGCCACCAGCGTGGATCATAGTTTTAACAATTGGACTCTATGAGAAAATACATTCAAAGATCTTCTCTGAAACTTTTCAGCCAATTGGGATTATTTCAACTGCATATGCCAGCCATGGCCCAGGTGAGCAATACAGGCTCTTGAGAGCCTCTTGTTTCATTCATCAACCCAACACAGCAAGTGTTGTTCATCTTGAACACAGTTCATAACACTGTTCATTTAGAGTAGGCATTTTTAAACTAGAGCTATCGCCGAATGGCAGCCAGTTATACCCCCGCTAAATGAACCCTGAATCAATATGGCAAGTTTAAATTCAAATGCGTGTGGACACAATACATTTGTGGAGACAGTACAAATGTGGACACAATACAAGTATGGACACACTGATATACCTACCCTCTTTTTTCAAGAAATTATTCAAAGAGGAATTATCTCCTATTCAAAATTTCGCACAGCAACCATATTATTTCATGCAAATCTTCAGGTGGTATACTACAACTGTGCAACATTTCATCAAAATCCAGATACCCGTTTTAGAGAACATGAGCTGACAAATTTGGTCTTCCCCTTTTGCCAAAAATATTCAAAGACAAATTATCTCCCCTTCAAAATTTCAGAAAGCAACCATATTACTTCATGCACATCTTCAGGTGTGTACTACAACTGTGAAACATTTCATCAAAATCCAAGCAGCCATTTAGGAGAACATGTGCTGACAAGGTTCGGCCTCCCCCTTTTTGAGAAAATATTCAAAGACAAATTATCTCCCCTTCAAATTTTCAAAAAAGAACCATATTATTTCATGCACATCTTCAGGTGGTGTAGTACAACTGTGTAACATTTCATCAAAATCCAAGCAGCCGTTTAGGAGAACATGCGCTGACAAGGTTTATCCTCCCCCTTTCGAGAAAATATTCAGACAAATTATCTCCCCTTCCAAATTTCTGGCAGCAACCATATGACTTCATGCACATCTTCAGGTGGTGTACTACAACTGTGTAACATTTCATGAAAATCAAAGCAGCCTTTTAGGAGAACATGCGCTGACAAGGTACTTGGACGGACAGACAGACGGACGGACGGACAGGGCGATTCATACCCCAAACTTTGTTTGTGGGGGGTACAAAAATCATTTGGTCTGCTACGCTACCCTCTGGGTAAAATATTAATGAAAATAATGGCCACCCATATGTAAATCTCCACAAATGCCAAAAATTAGTACATATGAAACAGCTGATCAGAGATACATCAATATGCAAGGAAATAAGAAAAAGAAGGGAAACGGGGAATGTGTCAAAGAGACAACGACCCTAACGGGAGCAATAACAACTCAAAGCCACCATAAGATCTTCAATGAACGGTGAGGAAACCCCACATCCAACGATTGACCCTACCAAGAACATTGACTAAGATCTGACCCAAAACTTGAATATACATCAATCAAGCAGAAAATGTGAGTCAAAGTGACCCAATTTTGCTGATGCTACAATGCACAGTACCCGAGATATACATGTACACTTATATACATATCTAAAAGTTAAGAATTTTGTCTTTAAATAGAAGGTTTTTTAGGTCAGCTGTTTCATATGTACTAATTTTTGGCATTTGTGTCTGTAATGAAGAGACATATGTCGTCTGCAGTTCTGGTTTTTGATTTTTTTTTAACTGATCACTCATGTTTTTTTATTTGATGGAAGCTTCAGGACTACACTTCAATAACAGAGATAATGGTTGTTGCATAAGGGCTTTACTGACATATATATATAGGAACAACTTCTTTTCAGCAGAAAATCAGACACCTATGGAAGATTGTGTATTTCAAAAATTCTTGAAACTAAGCTTTCTGACAAAAGGATAAGGTTCACCACAGTAAATTGCAAATTAAACGTATTTTTATAATTTAACAAATATGTTCTGAAACCTTGCAAGGTTGGCTGGAAATTACAAAGCTGTCTAGGAGGAGTTGCAGATAATGGAGGTTTACCCTAAGACTCCAATTAAAATTACAAAGTCCAATAGTACCTAGAAAATCTGACAAAATCATAATAAAGAAAGATGAAATGCATGGTGCACATCTGCACTATATATTGAAGCATTCCTGCAAGTTTTGTTGAAAAGTACCTGGCAGTTTCGGAGGAGATGCTGATAATGGTAAAAATTTTGGAGCCATACAGAGACAGACAGACCGACAGAAGGACATACATATAGTACCACTCCTATAAAGTGGCAGTGGTTAAGGTTCTTCAAATAAAAGATGTTGAGTTTGGAGAGGTTAAATGTCAGTTTAGTAAAATACATTCAATATGAGAAATGTATAAAGAGTTTATCTTTAAACAACGAAATACTGATATTGCTGTACATTTTACTTCTGTAGATGGCCATTTTCTTTGCGTGTGTGTGGCTATTTGTTTCTTCTTAGTGTTTATAAAAAATAATAATAATATTAAAAGTTTTATTTATTGTTATCTTTTTTTTCTAGTTGAACAGTAATGACTTAATTTCATTGTATGTAAATGCCCTTTCGTTTCATGTACCACAGATAGTGATTTCTGAGTCGATCCTGCAATAGGTGCAGGCAACACAAATATTAATTATTCTAGTCTTTTCAAGTGAAAAGTTTTAGTTAATGTTGACATTTAATGCTGATTTCCAGGTTCATGAAATTTGTCCTTTGCAGGTACTGAGATTTCCTTTGGACAAATAATGTTACTGTTACTAGATGGAATATAAGAACCCATTATATCCTTGAACTCCACTGCAACGGATATAAGATTATTGTTGTTAATCTTGACACTCACAATCAGGTATCCAAACCTCATTCCTTGACCTTCATCTTGAAATTGACAACAGGTATAAACTACAAACTTGGCTGTGTGACAAACATGATGACTTCACATTCACAATAGTCAACGTCCAATTTCTTTGTAGTAACATTTCAACAGCGTAAGCATATGGAGTTTACATCTCACAACTCGTTCATTACTCAAGGGTCTGTGGTTAAAACAGTGACTACCTTGACAGAGCTCAGTTGCTTACAAATAAACTTCTAATAAAGGGCTACGCCGAGCGCAGCATTATACGACCACAGCATGTCGATCACTGAAACTTCAACAAAAGTAGTTCAAAGTGAATGTGGACACAGTAAAGAGCTTGACACAATAATTAGATGGACACAAAAAGAAGCTTGACACAGTTATTAGCTGGAAACAAACTACGGAAAAAATCAACCCTTTTGATCACTTATTGATAAAAAAAAACTGTAAGAGCTATGCAAAATATGTTACTATCAACTAACACTTTACATTCATAGAAATAAAAAAAAAATCCATCGAAATCTGATGAAAAATAAAGATTTGACATATTTAGAAAAATTGCAATTTTGGCCCCTTTGACCCCTTGTAGCTCGGAAACGGTAAGAGCTACACCAAATCCGTTGACTAACTTTTGAAAGCTTAGATCAAGGGGAATCCAAAGAAAAAAATCCCATTGAAATCCGATGAAAAATAGAAATTCCACATTATCTGCAAATTCACAATTTTGGCCCCTTTGGCCCCTCATAGCTGGGAAAGGAAACAAGTTATCAAAAATCTAATAGCTGAGTGCCATATTAATTTTTCACAAGGAATCCATTGAAAAAAACTGCATCAAAATCGGACTTAAAATAAAAAAATTAATTTTTTTGAGATTAGCCCCTGTTGGGCCCCATTTATCTCGTGAGCGGTACATGCTACGTGAAATCCGTTGGCATACACCAGATTGGAAATTTCCACAGGAACACACTGAAACAAACCCCATCAAAATCCAATAAATAATAAAGATTCTACAGTCAAATATGTGAAAACACCCAATTTAACCCTTTTTTTGCCCCTAATTCTGAAATGGGAGGGGCAAAAAACTAAAGGAAAAAAAAATTTCTCAAGAATGTTCCAGGAAACATCATACTAAGATTTGAAAACAATCCGTCCACTAGAACCAAAGTTATGCTGTCCACAGACACGAAAATACCTAATTTAACCCCTTTTTGGCCCCTTTTTTGCCTCTTTTTCAAAAACGGGTTGGGCAGGGAATGCGAAATTAAAACCCGGGCTTAAGCTTGTGCCAACAAACATCATGCCAAAATTTGGTAACAATCCGTTCACTAGAACCAAAGTTATGCTGTCCACAGACGCCGACGCCGACCCCAACGCCGACGCCGATGCCAACGCCGACGCCATACCATAACACGACCGCAAAATTTTTGCGGTCGTATAAAAAAGGATATGCTAACCTTAACTTGAAGTAATCACTACATAGTCCACATCACAATCTTGTGGACCCCTAAGGGATATCGGTTTCCAAGATGTCAACAGAGCTTTCCCTTTTACAACTAAAATTTGTTTTTTCCCTCTACCAGATTTGACTTTACTACTGTATTTGACTTTACTAACAAATTTGACATGTTAAACACAGCGGGTGTCTTATAAGAAGCAGGAGATGCTTACTCTACTGGTGCATTTGATCTCGCCCATGGTTTTTCATTAGGGTCTGTGTTATTCATCTGTGTATGCGTCTTCTTTTTTTTCTTTTCTGTGCCGTACTGGTGTTATGTCTTTGTTTCTTGATGTTTCCGATGTTGTCATTTTCCTTGCAATTATTTATTATTTGTTTTTAGACTGACCGTTCAGTGTTCACTTACTGTATAGCATTAAATATACCAGTTTATTAACTCAACAGTTAACAATAAATTTATTTTACTCTGTTATTTCAGTAAAATTCATTATATCAGTTTTACTACAGTAAATAACAAATTCCTTAGTAAGCAAGAGTACTAGTCTCTCTTAGTACTAACAGGAATTTTCTCCTTTAGAACAACTAGTAGTTGTCTCCCTTAGGCCCAACTCTGTGACAGAGACAATAACAGCAGTACAAACAAAGATGGATTGTTTTTTTCTTTGTTAAACTGTCAGATAGAAGTCACACCAGTGAATTATCTCCCTTGCAATTTTATTCAATCCCATTAACCATGTCTTCTTCTTCCTCTTCCATTTCTTCATAAGCAGCTGAAAAAATAAATGTTTTGATATAAAGTCAAAAAAAAGATATGAAGTCTTTCTAAAGCAGCTGGCAAAAATATTTTGATATGAAGTCTTTCTAAAGCAGCTGAAAAAAAAAATTGATATGAAGTCTTTCTAAAGCAGCTGAAAAAAAAATTGATATAAAGTCTTTCTAAAGCAGCTGAAAAAAATATGAAGTCTTTCTAAAGCAGCTGGAAAAAAAATTGATATGAAGTCTTTCTAAAGCAGCTGAAAAAAAAGAAAATTTTGATATGAAGTCTTTCTAAAGCAGATGAAAAAAAAATTTTGATATGAAGTCTTTCTAAAGCAGCTGAAAAAAATAAATATTTTGATATGCAGCTGATAAAAAATTGATATGAAGTCTTTCTAAAGCAGCTGAAAATTTTTTTTTTGGATATAAAGTCTTTCTAAAGCAGCTGAAAAAAAATTGATATAAAGTCTTTCATGTACTTGGTGCACACAGGAATGATTCTTATCAACAAAGAGCCTTCCCATGATCCCACAACAAAAATTCTGATGGCATTATCTGGACATGAAAATTTCTAATCCACACAAATAACACATCATAAGGTACATTTCATTAAAATAGTACATTTGCCAATTCAAACGGAGTTCCAAATTTTGAGAGTAACTGGCAAATCACCTATTAGACAAATTTAGGTTTGTTTGTTTATATCTAGAACATAAGTGTAAGAGTACTGAAATGTACAATTTCTATGATACATGTATCCTTTTCATCTTCAGTTCTATCAAAGAAATCCATTGGTAAATGTGCTGGAATTATTGGGCACCAGATCTAGATTTTTAATTCAGACAAAAGAAAAATGTCACAAAAATGTTCTTTCATCTGTCAGATCACACTGTAAATCATGGTTGGCTTGTCCTGTCCATGTTTTGATACTGATCCAATATTTACCATGAAGGGAAAGTAAGATACCAAGGAATTTAGAAAGTAAACATGAGGTTGCACACGTTTTCTTGCTAGGTATATCACCACTCATATTATTTTACACATTAACTAGAGGCAGAGACTGAGCCTGTATCGCTCACCTGACAAAATGCTGAACAGCAGGGTTTTCGATGTTCTGCATGGTGGCCATGTTTTTTGTCAGATTGATATGAAATGAGCAATCTTTGTAAAGGACCTTCCATATATCATTTCTGTAAAGTTTGGTTGTATTTGCTTCAGTGGTTTCAGAGGAGTTGAGGAAAATGATTTTTTTCCCCATGGGGTCCAATGTTAAATATCAGTTCCTCACTGGTGGCTATGTTGTTTGTCGAATCGGAACAAAATGAACAACCTTTATAAAAGACCTTCCGTACATCATTCCTGTATAGCCAAGCTGAATTTGCATTCCCCTATAAAGAAAGTCAAACACCAAATTTGAAATAAATCCACCCAGCAGTAGCTTAGAAAAGTGTGACAAAAGTCTTCGCTTTCTTCAATAAAGGGAAAAATGGCTAAGTCCCGCCAAACAGTAAGTTGATATCATATGACAAAAATCGCTTACAACACATTCTCCCTAAAAATAAAGTCAAATACCAAATTTGAAATAAATCTGCCTAGCAGAAGCTGAGAAAAGTGCTACCAAAATTTTTACTATGATCAATTAAGGGAAAAATGGCTAAAGATGACAAAAATCGCTTACAACACATTCCCCCTACATGTTAATTCAAATACCAAATTTGAAATAAATCAGCCCAGCAGTAGCTGAGAAAAGTGCAACTAACTTCAGAAGGACAGACGGAAGGAAGGACGGACAGTATTCCAATATACTACCCACTGGCTAATGGGGGTTTAACAGGTCAGGATTTTCTATTATATACAGTACAGACATAGAGGATTGGTTATTTTCCTTAAAAATCGAAATGTGTGTATTTCAGTGTTTAATTTTATGTGGTCCAACCAAATTTACCTAAATCCACTTAATTGCTTCATTTTTATAAGGCTATACAAGTAGATATAACAATGTAGTAATTAAGTGGTTTTGAATGGTTTTAAGTGGATATTTTGCATGGAAATGAGTGGAATTTTTCAGAGGATGCAAGAAAAATTCACCAATCCATCATGGTTGTATTGTATATATATACCTTCATGGTGTTGATTTACTGATAAATTAATTGGTATCACATGACTATCATCAGGGACTTGTGAAGTCACAGGAATGTTTTCATTGGACTGTTGTGTCATATGATCGTCATGTGAAATCTGATTCTCTTCATTGACATTTCCCTGAAAAAAAAAACAAAAAAAACATGATGATTAATAATTACATACTATATGAACAATTGAATTTTGGATGCAGCTTTTATGGATATATGATTTTTTTTAAAACTAATGATTGATTA
This sequence comes from Modiolus philippinarum, assembly GCA_002080025.1. Classification (NCBI taxonomy): domain Eukaryota; kingdom Metazoa; phylum Mollusca; class Bivalvia; order Mytilida; family Modiolidae; genus Modiolus; species Modiolus philippinarum. The sequence goes on from MJUU01072387.1 coordinate 9,175, forward strand.
AATGATAATGGGCAATATTATTAGCAGTATATATTGTAGAAGTGAAGAAAACCAGAGGCTCCCCGGAGCCTGTATTGCTCACCTGGCTTTCAGTTGCCACAATCAAGGTAACAATGTAAGTTATACAGTTGATCATCAGTTTCTCAAACTTTCATAGGTCGAACACCACCAAAACCTTGAACTGTTTTTAAAGTCTGATCATGTTTTATTATATTTCTTTGTTGGGCTTTTTTGATAAAAAATGTTCTTGCTAAGGACCACTTTCGACACCAGTTTTGAAGTCGAGACGTCATTTTGTAAATGGCAGTCAACAAACAATTTTAAACATTGGCTTTGAAGTCGCAACATCAATATCTATATGGAAATCAAATTTCTTTGAAATCGGACGATGTTGAATTTTCCGGCCTTTTTTGGCGGCCATTTAGAAAATGGCGGTCAACGAATAATTTTCAACATCGGTTTTGAAGTCGCAACATCAATATCTACATGGAAACCAAAGGATGAGTGGCAGTAAGACCCATTTTTGGCCCAAGATTTACCATGAAACTAAAACTATACAAACAGACGTCTTATGTTCCTGAAACATTGAACAAATATAGGGCTTTATGAAAATGATAAAAGCTTTTTTCCATATCAGTTTGATTCTCATGATAATCAGTTAACTCAAAAGCTATATTTTTGGAAATAGTCAGAATTTCATAGATATTTGCTGTGTTTTGCACATTTTTGTGCTTTGAAAAATATGGGCACATCTGAATAACAACTTCATATTTAGTCAAAATGTGTAAAATGGTGAAATACATCATTTCTGAAAGTTTGAAGTTGTTGATTGCATGTGCCCCATGTTCACTTAAAGAAAATTTGCTTTGAGAACATTCAAAATTGCAGATTTTCTGATTTTCTTTCAAAAAGACGGCTCCTTGTGATGTCACAATAACGTCAAAATGAAAGGAATTCGTATTATTATATGTTTTCTTTGTAGCCAGATGTAATAGTTAATATTTCCCATAAATATCACACTATTTTAAACAACTTGATTTTTTTGGGCCAAATATGGGTCTTATTGCCACTCATCCTTTCATTGAAATCGGACAATGTTGAATTTTCCCGCCTTTTTTGGCGGCCATTTTAAAAATGGCCGTCAAGGAACAATTTTCAACACAGGTTTTGAACTCGCAACATCAAGATCTATTTGGAAACCAAATTTCATTGAAATCAGACAATGTTGAATTTTCCCGCCTTTTTTGGCGGCCATTTTGAAAATGGCGGTCAAGGAACAATTTTCAACATCAGTTTTGAAGTCGCCACAGCATGGCAGACATTTCATCAATTTACACTTAACCTTCATCTTCTATAGTTATGGAAATAATAGATGAAAAATACAAAAATTTAAAAAATTCGGAGAAAAAAGGGCCATAACCCCTACAAGGGTTTATGGATTTTCTTCAAAATTTCAGGGTGGGTAGATCTTGATATGCTGAACATTTTTGCAATTTACACTTGACCTCTATCTGTTACAGTTTTTGAAATAAAAATCAAAAATGCAAAAATTTTGAAAATTTCACGGAAAAAGGGCTATAACTCCCAGACGGGTTTTCAGATTTTCTTCAAAATTGCACAGATGGTAGATCTCATCATGCTGATCATTTTTACTCCGTCAGATTTTTGATATCTGTAACGGTTTTCGAGTAATTTGCAAAAAAAAGCAATTTACCCCCATGTTCTATTTTTAGTAACAGCGGCCATGTTGTTTGGTCTACGGACATAAAAATCACAAACTTGAAAGAGCATACCCTGGTGATGATTCAGGCCAAGTTTGGTTAGTATTGGCCCAGTAGTTTCAGAGGAGAAGATTTTTGAATAAAAGTTAACCGACGGACGGACGGACGGACGACAGACAGACGACGGACGCCGAGTGATGGCAAAAGCTCACATGGCTTTGGCCAGGTGAGCTAAAAAGCTGAAGTACACTTATACAAACATGCAACATCCAGGACATCGCTCTTTTGACACAATTTTTCGATAAAGCAAAAAAAAGGAACAATATGACAAAGTTCGGTTCCTAAATTCAAATTGCACAGAAGGAAACAAATACATTCCATCTTGGATTGTACTTGACACTTTTGTTGTTAAAAGTCACACTGGACCAATAGTGCAGCGGTATGGCCAGGAAAAAAAAATGACTTTAATGTCCCGACATAACACACACCTATATAATATATCGTTAGAAAGAGCTGAATCAGTACTTTTAGATTAATCAGGTCGTCAAACATTTTAACCAGCCGATTTTGAAATATTCAAGGTCAAAGGTTATATGTATAAAATAATTAGTGAATTAAGGGTTAGGTATTCAGTCGACATTTGCGAAAGACTAAATTAATTTACACGAAGCAAAACGATTTAGTAAGTATCCTATGTTGTTGCTCTGCACAGCACAAATAATTAATGAACCGTCTACACTGTAAAATGACGTTAAATGACGTTTTCTTATTTGCACTTGTTGTATTTACTTTAAAGAGAGAGCTAGTTTACTAAAAGTTCAATATTTGTTTTTCAAATTTACCGAATACGCTTGCATAAGGTAACGGCAATGTCTACGACATATTCGTTTGGATAAAAACGTTGAGAATCGGATCGTAGGAGACGCACGTTGCTACAATAGAACTTTCAAAATGTCGTGAGGACTTCCTTATATAAAAGCTCTTTCTTAACATGTGAAAACACTAATAATTATGACACCAAAACTCTCATCAAATTGACAACTTATAGTTGATCAGCCATTCCGTCCAAGTGACCGCCCGTCAAGAAATATGGACAATTTCACAAGATCGGTAAATCATAGAAAACAAAGAGCTTCATATGCATCTGGAAAGCCTCTGAAAGCTCAGCTAATCTATCTACCTTTTAATATTTGAGCCACAGCACTCATAATCTGTTCTCTTAGGTGCCCTGGTCTAACTGATTTGACCTGACTGATTATGGCAGAAAGCTTTCGGTCAGAGGTTTGGACTGAATGTTTCTGTCCTGCCTTTGATGCCATTTTAATTGATATTTTCATATGTGGAGCAGATCATACCTACCCTTTCGGAGTTCATAATGATACCTCTAGTTTTTATGTGGTTCACGCTGCAGGTACTTTAGTTTTGTGGCGTTTCAGTTCTTTTTCGTTTAATTGTTTTGTCTCTGTCATATTCTCTCCATTTGTGTTAAATCTGATTGGCCGTGTTTTTGGATTTTCGACTGAATTTTCCCTTCTGTTTTTTTTGCTTTGGTATTTGTATGCCGATGTATTCATTATAAAGAAACCTTTCCATATCACTGGTTTAAGTAAATGACAAGGGCATATGCCTATAATGTTGGTGTGTCTGTCCAAAGGAATTCTCCTTGAACAATAATATGACCTAATCAAAAAGACTCACTGTGCTCGTATAGAACTCTACATTTTATAGAAAAATAGAAGGGGTCTTTATAATGCATTGGGCGCTGCGTTTCTCCACACATTTTGTCTATTGGGTGGGGCTACTTGTCTAAAAGTTTAGTACCTGTGTGCCAATGGAAAATTCAAAAGGTTACACCTTGTTCAAGATGAAGAAATGAAAAAAAAAATGGAACCTGTTGTGGACTAACCTCAAAATGGAAGATGCTTTGCAGTGTCATTTTTATTCCATCATTGCAATTATATAATGTACTTTGTATTCATATATGCTTAAATGAAATATCAAATTGCAAAATAAAGTTTGAAGTAGAAAATGGTGTTGAAATTCCTACTCCAGACATCACATCACGCAAAGTATATAACCCTCTTTTGAAAATAATGCCCAAAACTATACCTTGATGTCAAACACATGACTCTTTTATGCGATGCACTCATTATATGCTATATATTAAGAGTAGCATCTTCTGCAATCCTTATTACGACCGGACTACTCCGCATAGACAGAGCTTTCCTCTATCTATCATTTGGAGATGCGCTCAGGAGCTCTGTATATGGAACCTCTAAGAAGTGGTTCTAGTGACAGGGGCAAATTATGAGATTAGCCACTCCCATTTCAAATATTCTGTCCCAAGTGATATCGTGCCAATGCCTTAAGGCATTTTGTTGCATCACAGAAACCGTGACGTGTCATTATCCAAATGAAAGTGGACATTTTCAGCTGGATTCACGTCTTCCCGACTTTGACATTTTCCTGGATTGACTCACTCACAACGTGACGGGTGCTGTTAACCCTAATCCGGAGCACCTGATGTCAAGCTCAGTTCACTAGAGTTCACACTGTGAGTGCCTTTGTTTTCAATGTTGTGATTTCTATTTCTGTGCTTTGTAACTGTCTAACGTTATTGTTTTCTGTGTCTAACGTAATTGTTTTCTGTGTTCTCGTTTTGGCCATGTCTTAGGACTTCGATTTTTGTAAATTCACTCCTTTGTTCCTTCGGTATTATTCTGCCGTTGTTCCACTATGGTACTCGCGATATAAAGATCTGCATATTTTGAGTAGCGACATATATACGTCAGGGAAGAAGTGTAGGATTTTGTCAAGATTCTACTAAAAATGCAGGATATTTTATTCTGTTAGGCTATACTTTTTTACGTGAACTTCAATTGGACAAACAGGTCAAACATTTATGTTGTATAAGCCCCTTGTCATCGACGTCAAACTCGATGATACGGAAACCGGATTCATTATTATACTATCATCAATTGAAATGGCATCAAACACAGGACAGAAACATTCAGTCCTAATTTTTGACCATCGGCTTTATGTCGTAGTCAGTCAATGAAATAAGCTACTACCAGTCAGATGAAAGAACTACTGCGGGTCAAAATTTGAGAGGTAGAGGCTTGACAGATGCTTATGAAGCTCTTTGTCTTCTGTAGTTTAAGTTTTTCCCAGTGGTCTTGTGACAGTGATAGCTTTTTGATTGTAGGTAGTTCCGGCCAAAGTTCTGGAATGAATGTCTCGACAAGCAGTAATTGAAAAAGCTATGATGCGACCTAAAATTCAAAGTGCAAGGATAAGGGTCACCACTTTAAAGGTCCTCAGCATTCTGCCATGACATATAAAATATCAAAACCTACATAAAACAACAAAAAGGATTAAGTCCGAATACGATACCACAGACCGACGGACGCACAAACGGAAGGCCACTTGGGCCAAATGACTGATCAAATATAAGTTGTCAATTTGTTCTGATTCTTGGGATTGAAATAATAGTGTTTTCAAATGTTATGAGACAACTTAATATGTAAAACGAAATCCTTAAGTTCTTTGAGATAAGTTTTATAGTAGCAACCTGTGTCTCCTCCGATCCAATATTCAACATTTTTATCCCAAAAATCCCTCAAGGACATTGCCATTATCGTATGCTGATGTATTTCGGTCACTATTTAAGAACGTTTATTGAGATTAAGTGAACTAGAACTCCATTCAAAGGCAATAAAACAAGTGCAAGTAAGAAAATGTCATTTAACGTAATTTTGCAGCAGAGATGGTACATTTATTTTATGTGATGTGAAGAGCAATTACATAGGATACCTACAAAATCATTTTTATTTGTATAATTCATTTCAGTAATTCGCGCCTGTCAATTGAACATCTAATAGGAAAAAGAAGGGAAACGGGGAATGTGTCAAAGAGACAACGACCCAAAGGATAGTAATAACAACTCAAAGCCACCATAAGATCTTCAATGAACAGTGAGGAAACCCAACGGCAGGTCGGACGGAGTTGGCCCCTAAATAAAGAGTAATCAAGTTCAGCGAAATAAACATCATCCTAGACTCCCATAGACATAAAGTGACACTAGAAAACAGACAAGACATATTTCACAAATTTTACACATTTGACCTTTAACCTTTGATATTTCAAAATCGGCCGATACGAATGTTTGACGACCCAGTTTATCTAAAAGTACTGATTCAGCTCTTTCCAACGATGTATCATAAAGGTGTGTGTTATGTCGGGACATTAAACTCGTAAAATAGACGACTTTTTGTTAATCTGCCGCTGTACTACAAATTTTAATTGCAAGGCAGGAAAAATATACATACCAAAGATTAAACTAAAAGCTCAGAGACTGTATCACTTACCTGACAAAAACCTTAAAGGCAAATTATGAAAAAACAACAGAACAACCAAGTATGGGAACATCACATACAGTTCAATGTTGAAGCTAAATTCTGTGCTCAAATTTAAGCCATGTTTTTTACTTCATCCAAATAGAATGAGCAACCTTTGTGAGAGATTTCTATACAACATTCCTGTAAAGTTAGATTGAATTTGTTCAAGGGGTTTCGGAGAAGATAATCAAAATGTGACTTTACATTAGTGATTTTGCATTAGGGACAATGTTTAACTATATTGCGACCGGCAGCCATTTTTTTATGTCTAACAGGAATGGAATGAGCAATAATTGTAAAGGACCGTCGATATATCGTTCCAATTTAGTTAAGTTAAATATGCTTCCATAGTTTCAGAGTAAGTGAGGTCCTTTTTTCAGGTATATTAAATGGGGGCGAGAAATACTTTTCTCCTCTCTTGAAAAAATGTTGTTCTAGGTCACTGATTGGTTGACATTTATTTTTGACATTAAATATGTTTGCTGTTTTCTGACTTTGCCATTGTGATGCCATGAAAAAAGGCAACCATGCCTGATATTTTCACCCTCAAAATCACATTTATTTTGGATCAGCAGAAAAAGGGGGGTTAGACTTTTGGCCAATATCTCCTTGAAATTATTAGAGAAACTGATTCCACAGCCATATCTCGTGAGAAACGACATTCATACACTCCCAATAGTTAAATTTTCAAATTGTTGTTGTGGAATCTATAATTTTCCAATAAAAGGTCCAATATTAAACTATATTAGGCGCTGGTGGTCATGTTTTTTTGTTGGATCGAAAAGTAATGAACAACCCTGGTAAAGGACCTTCTACACAAAATCCCAGTAACATTTAGATAAATTTGCATCAGAGGTTCAGAGGAAATGTTCAAAATATGATATTGCCTTACAGCAATGCAAATGTGAAAGTATATTTCGTGCTGCTAGCCATGTTTTATTTGTTGAATCTTGCAGAAATTACCAATTTTGTGAAGAACCTTCCATTTATTATTCCAAAACAGTTTAGCTGAATTTGCTTCAATAGTCTCAGAGCAGATGGATCATAGGATCCCATGTTAAACTTTGCCACATGCTGGCAGCCACCTTTTTTTATCAGATAGGTGCAAAAAGAGAAATCTTTTTAAAGGACCTTCCATACATCATTTCTGCACAGTTTGTCTGAATTTTCTCTAGTCATTTCAGAGGAATGATGAAAGTGTGAGTAGACAGACGACCGATGCCAATAGCGTTACAGCTATTTTAACTATCCGTGTATCTATGAAATTTGCAAAGTTACTAGCTAACTTGTTAAGCCTGAGGCTAGTGTTAAAGATCCATTCATACCCAATCAGTTATCACACAAAAGATATACATGTAAGTCTTTTTCAAACGTATATATAGATAGATTGAACTTGAACTAGAGGCTCACCTGATGACTGGTTTTATTCATTGTCACAAAAAGACCACCCATACTATAAATCAGTTCACCAGATGTTACATTTTCAATCTTGGATCAGGTACAAACATAAAAATTACAAACTTTGAAAGGGACCACCCAAAGACAGTTGTAACAAGTTAGGTTCCAATTTGATCAGTAGGTTCAGAGGAGAAGACATTTGAATGCATTTCCCATAGGGTCCCTATGTTAAACTATGTTCCACCCTGGCGGCCATCTTGGATGAGGTACGAATGTAAAAATCACAAACTTTAAAGGGGACCACACAAGGACTATTGTGACCAAGTTTGGTTCAATTTGGCATAGTAGTTTCAGAGGAGAAGATCTTTAGATGCATTTCCCATAGGGTCCTATGTTAAACTATGTTACCTGCTGGTAGCCATCTTGAATGAGGTATAAACATAAAAATCACAAACTCTCAAGGGGACCACCTAAAGACTATTGTAACCAAGTTTGGTTCCAATTGGCTCAGTAGGTTCAGAGGTGCAGACATTTGAAAGCATTTCCCATAGGGTCCTTATGTTAAACTGTGTTCCATGCTGGCAGCCATCTTGGATGAGGTACAAACGTCAAAATCACAACTTTGAAGAGGACAATCCAAGGACTATTGTGACCAAGTTGTGTTGAATTTGGCTTGGTAGTTTCAAAGGCCTTGGAGACATCACAAAAAATTAATCTTACATCTTTGCCTACATCTAAATTTTTCATAATGACGTCATATATAACTAATAATTGGTTGACTGTCAGAATCTGGTTTTGGAGAAGGTAATTGTGAAGATGTCTAAAAATTATTTTTTCCCAACATTTTACCAAAGCAACTAGTTACAGATATTGGTCTATAATTTGAAACATTCTCACTTCCACCCTTTCCTTTATAAACAGCAGTAACACTGGAAAACTCTGCATTGTAGGCTTTTATTAAACAATATAGCAATGGGCTTCACCAGCGACGGGAAGACAGCTTTCAAAAATTTTGGTGGTAAATTGTCTGGCCCAGCAGGTTTGTTTATGTTTAGAATTTGAAACTGATCGATAACTTCTTGTTCAGTTATTATTATGTTTGAGAGCTCACAAGGTGAGAGTGGAGGGATATTAGGTAGTTCCGGTTCATTATCCAGAGATGAAACAGAGGCAAAATAATCATTTATGGCAGTTGCTTTCTCAGCAGGGTGGTAAAAAATTTCACCATGAACCTTAATTGGACCCTTATTGCTAACTTTATTTAACCTCCATCTCAAACTGTTTTTGAAATAAAAGTAAAAATATTAAAAAATTGTGAAAATTCAAAGAAAAAGGGACCATAACTCCTATGTGAGTCGTCAGATTTTCTTCAAAATTGTGGATCTCACTATGCTGACCATTTTTGTAATTTGTCACTTCTATCTCCTACCATTTTCAATATTTAAGACTAAAAGTAAAAAAAAAACATAAATTTTACGGAAAAGGGGCAATAACTACAAGATGGGCTATCAAATATTCTTCAAAATTGTAGGGCAAATAGATCTCATCATGCTAATCATTTTTACTGCGTCAGATCTGTAACAATTTTCAAGTAATTTGCAAAAAACGGCAATTACCCCTATGTTCTATTTTTAGTAACAGCAGCCATGTTGTTTGGTCTACGGACATAAAAATCACAAAATTGAAAGAGGATACCCTGGTGATGATTCAGGCCAAGTTTAATTAGTATTGGCCCAGCAGTTTCAGAGGAGAAGATCTTGGAATAAAAGTTAACGGACGGACGACGGACGCCAAGTGATGGCAAAAGCTCACATGGCCTTCGGCCAGGTGAGCTAAAAAAGAAGGATTTTATGCTTCAAATTGATATAACTATAGATTTTATGTTTATTTTAACTGTTAATATCGTTGAAGGAGGTTAGCTACTAAATGTTATTTCAATTTGCTAGCAAACTTGATGCTTAAAAATATATTGCATAAACATGGAATATGCTATAATCCCTAATTATCCAACCAAACTTTTTTTCAAACTTTGCTACTAATACTGCAAAGTTACTTGGTACATGCTAAACTGAATCAGCTGTAACTGATCCTTTGGTTCAGGTGAGCTAAAAAGTTTTTAGTGCTTGTACATCTGTACATAGGCACAGTGTCAAACTTTTTTCATGTTGTAGCCAGAAGAGTCAAACACTGTGAAACAAAATACCCAAAATGTCACAACCAAAATAAATGGAGGTTTCTTACTAAAGTTGACATTATTTGTATGTTTTCTTGTCCCTGTGGACCTTGATTCTGTGCAAGTTCTAATGTCATTTCCTCTGCCAAGTACATTTCCTGTTCATTTCTTGAACCTGCAGATGTAGCTGGGGTGGTCTGTAATCTTCTTTTATTAAGCAGAGCCAACTCTTCGACCTAAAGACAAAAATAATAAAATGCATATTCATTATTCCTGTAGTCCAATATTACAGTTTTGGCATATACAATCAGGGTTTTAATTCATTTCAAGATAGAGGCCCCATACCACTTCATACAACAAGAGTTGTCAGAAGACAACATAGCTCGCCGTGGATTAGAGTGACATCAATGCACATTAAATTTGAAAGTTACAGAAAGGTACCAACAGAAACTTTCATCAAAAGAAAGTCACATTCAAAATATAAACACTCTACCACTAAACAACTTGATTCTAGAAGCAATGTTAAAGTTTAAAAAAAAATTGCCCTCAGGGCATGGTCAAGATCAAAATGTCTACAAATATGGTACCGTCACAAAGCTCTCATAACATGAAAGTCACATACAAAATATGAACACCCTAACATAAGCAACTTAATTCTAGAAGCAAGTTTAAGTTTTTAAAAAATTGCCCTCAGGGCAAAGTCAAGGTCAAAATGTCTACAAATATGGTACCACTAGAAAGGTCTCATCAAAAGGAAGCTTCATACCAAATATGAACACAATACCGCTAAACAACTTAATTCTAGAAGCAAAGGTTCAAGTTTTTAAAAAATTGCCCTCAGGGCAAGGTCAAGTTCAAAATGTCTACAAATATGGTACCACTAGAAAGCTCTTATCATAAGGAAGCTACATACAAAATATGAACACCCTACCACTAAGCAACTTAATTCTAGAAGCAAATTTAAAGTTTTAAGAAATTGCCCTCAGGGCAAGGTCAAGGTCAAAACGTCTACAAATATGGTACCATTAGAATGTTCACATCATAAGGAAGTTACATACCAAATATGAACACCCTACCACTAAAAGCCTACCTTCTAGAGGCAAAGTTAAAGTTTTTCAAAAATTGCCCTCAGGGAAAGGTCAAGGTCAAAATGTCTACAAATATGGCACCACTAGAAAGCTCTCATCATAAGGAAGTAACATACCAAATATGAACACCCTACCACTAAAAGTCTGCCTTCTAGAGGCAAGGTTAAAGTTTTTTATAAATTGCCCTAGGGGCAAGGTCAAAATGTCTACAAATATGGTACCACAAGAAAGCTCTCATTACAAGGAACCCACATACCAAATATCAACATTCCATCTCTTAAGGTCTCCATTCCACAAGCAAGGTTAAAGTTTTTGCTGACGACGCTGACACCGGGGGTATGACAATAGCTCTCTGGACATACGTCCAGGCGAGCTAAAAAGAGTCCTATGTGTTATTTTCGTGCACACATTTTTATGTCCTGCCCATGAATGTGGAAGGGGCATATAGTGTTACCCTTGTCCGTCATTCCGTACGACTGTACGTCTGTTTAAGTCCATTTCTCAGAAACTGTAAGAGGTAGAACAATGATAATATGTCAGTATATAGATCTTTGATAGTACTACATAGTTCACTAAGTAGTTTGGCTCTTTGACCTATATTTCATACTCTAGTGACTCTGGTTCAGTTTTATGTTTAAGTCAATTTTTCAACAACTTCGCATTATAGGACAATGATATTTCATCAAAGTAATTGCCTTGACGAGTACTACCCAAATCATTAACACTAAGGTGGCTTTGACCTACATTTTATGCTTCAGTGAATTTGGTTAAAGTTTGCCTTTAAGTCCATTTCTCAACAACTACACATTATAGGACGATGATATTTCATCAAATTTATTGCCTTGATGAGTACTGCCCAAATTAATGACAATTAAGTGGCTTTGACCTGCATTTAATATGAGGTTATCCTTTGTGATTAATTTTTTGGATGGCATCTGTAAGACACATTCTCTAGTTTTCTATGTTTTCTCCTAATGTTACCATGGTACATGGAAGATTGTCATTTGCGGTGTTTTGTGATATGTGAAAGATTGCAACAAACAATAGTTGATTTTGTTTGAATCACATGTTATTACCCGTGCTTCTGTGCACAGCACCCCTTTTTCCACATTTTTAAAACTGTTACCACTGCAACTCAAAGGAGGAACAAGTTGAAAAGATTTTCATCAAATAGAAAAGCTTCAAAGTACATTTCTTTGAATTACAAGTATGACATCAATGAAGAGTAACAGAAACACAAGTATCAAGCATGTGCATGATAGATGCATAGAATTAGTGATTCTGTCAGATAGAGATTATAAAATATTCATCATATCTTTTGTATTTATTACAATTTATTTAAATTTATTTGA
>MJUU01072390.1:1272-15295 GCA_002080025.1 Modiolus philippinarum
CCCCCAAGTTTAGATTTTTCCATGTTATAAATTAATCCTGAGAATCAGAAATTCCATCCTTCTAGTAAAACCAACCTTGCATTACTCAGCCTGAAATTCCTGTGATAAGACAAGAAGAAATTTGAAGAACTACTAAAACGCATACCCCGATTGTGTATCGTGTATTGTGTGTTCTTAGTTTCGATCACCTTCCGGGTATTTGTAAATAGCAGTCTACTTGTTGCAAAATGCATCTAATGTGAATAGAGAACAACAAACGTGTCCTGCTAGCCAAACGCCATTTTCTTCTTTCGATATTTGGTTTCCAGAACATACATATAATACGGCAATTCTGATTGACCGAAAGTCGCGTGACTGCATGTAATTCTGTTTTTCATTGGCTATTTAAGACGGCGAGTCAATATCGTTTTTAAGCAGACCCGAGAAATGAAAGTGAAAGTAAAAGCGAGTCAATTCGATTTTTAATTGAATATCATGTGACAGGTTTTCATCCAATAAAATAAAACTATTATAATCATTATGTAATAATTTATTTTATTATATTTGTTCTTTTTTTCTATGTATAAAGTATAGAAATGTATCTACTCAATAAAACATCATATTGCACAGTTGATTATGATATGTCATCATATTGCACACTTACTTTGATTGAAGTTTACAAGCCACACCCCTTTAACGCCCACAATAGATATTCCACACCTCTTTTGTTTGTCATCAGTGACTTAAGCCATGTCAATCAAATATAATACAACAATTATGGCACTTCTATACTCGATCAATATGGGGTTTAACGGAGCGCAAAAGATAATATTGAACTCGGAGTAAACCCTCGTTCAATATTACTTTATTGCTCCGTTAAACCCCATATTGATCTCGTGGAAGTGCCATAATTGTATATTATCATGACAGACTGTGCAATATGATGTTTTATTGAGCAGGTATGTCTCTTTACTTGATACATAGAAATAAAAGTACAAATATGATAAATGAAAATATTGGGTATAATTCCTTTATTTGTTATACTATTGGGAAACAAGAAAGAGAAAGGGGAGGTTTGGATACCCTAAAATCAGTTTAATCCTGCAACTATCTTTTTTTAGTGGCTGTAAAACTCCAGATATCCCGAGTTTCATTTTTTTATGATTGCCTTTTTTCTTTCCATTGAGTTTTTCTTGTGCAATTATCTTGTTGATTGTCGCATGTGATTGTAATAGTCAATTATTATAGGGGTTTCCCGTTATCTTTCATTTTTAATTAAGCTCGAAAAAGATAACCATGAAGAAGAGGGAATAACAAGAAACACCTACAATGGCTGAAAATTACAATTACATGCTACACTTTGCCAGGGAAAAATCACATGAAAAACGTAAATAAGACAAAAGACAAAGGAACTCGGGACAGACGGACTTGGTACCGACACTAGCAAAAGCCAGCGATAGGGCTAAATCGGTTTATCAAAACCTCCCTTTATCTGTCTGGTTTTCCTGAAGTTTAATAAACAAACGAATAAATAGGAGGTTATATTGTTTCAGGAGAATTTTCTGATGTACTGACTAATTATAAGTCTTCAAGACACACCGGTTGTCTTTTCGAGTACAAATTGTATGCTAAATTAAAATTGTCCAAAACATTTATTATTATTTATTATCGTATCACGTTTTTTTGTGTAATCTAGATAACCGACGTAAAACAGATAACTATCAAAATTTGTGGACATACTTGAGAAAAAAATACTGAATAGCAATGCATTTATACTGTGTCTTCAACTCGCAATGCAGGTGACAACAGGTGCAAAAATTGCATAGTTTAAGTTTACTTACTACATATTACGGTACTTTTACAGAACTACAAGATGCCACGTTGGCTGACATTGACCATTGTAGTACTTTGTATAGGATACTATTTATATATACCACTCCCAGACAATGCAGGGGAACCTCTCAAACAACACTTTACATATGCTGCTTTTAAAGTAATAGGAGATATTGTAAGTACTAGTGTAGTAATCAATGAAGGGATAGGGAGTAAATGCACATGAGACAAAGTCCCTACAAACGCATGGCAAAACCAAGTGATGGAACAACGCTTTTATTGTTGTTCTTCATCCCGAATGTCTGTATCCATAGCTATGGTATTATCATGTATTTATTGACGTCCTGTTTTAACGATAAGGACATCGATTCAATTATACAGAATAACCATTTCAAGAAAACAGTTGTTTATTAATCAAAATGACATATCATCTGCAGTTTATAGGAAAAAAGAAGGGAAACGGGGAATGTGTCAAAGAGACAACGACCCAAAGGGGAGTAATAACAACTCAAAGTCACCATAAGATCTTCAATGAACGGTGAGGAAACCCCACACCCAACGGCAGGTCGGAGTTGCACCCTAAATAAAGAGTAATCAAGTTCAGCGAAATAAACATCATCCTAGACTCCCATAGACATAAAGTGAACTAACTAGAAAACAGACAAGACACACAAAGGCTTAATAAATTTCCTGACTTAGGACAGGCGCAAACCTGCTGCGGCGGGGTTGAACTAGTTTTATCTCTACTTTCCATATTCTTACCATACCACCAATCAAAATCTATACACCAGTATAGAACTGGGATTTAACGTTGATATACATATATTCAAAACGTAATAATACAGTTTCATTTCAAGTAGGGACGAGTATATCAGGTGTTCGTTGCGCAGCTTTTGTTGGTTTTATTTCAAGGAAATTCACTCAAGACTTACGCAAAACACAAAAATGCCCAAGTTGCATAATAAACAGTAAATTTTGTTATGCCGTACACCTGTTCCAGGGAGTAGCCTCTCGTTAGCATTATTAGTATCAAAATCTATGGAAAGCCATGGTCCAAAAGTAGTAAAAAAAGTACTTATAGCAATCAATATCTAAATACGAGGCCAAATGCAGAACCAAGGACATCCACCGAGTGCCATGTACGGATTCAACATAATAAATACCAAATACCGAAGTTACTGTCAATTTGTTTCTGCATATGCGCATTTCCAGAACTTATGTCTCTTCAGTGCAGATAAAATCAAAACATTTGGAAGTCAATAAACCGAAAAACCGTTTAAAAACTGATAGAGAACAAATAACGAATAAGATCAAAATTCAGCTAAGGACAGAGCTATACCATGTAAGAGGGAGATATCGTCCATTGTGCTAAACAATTTTTTTTAGAAGTAAGATATTGCAAGTTTAAAAACAAAATCGGATTACGGGCCAGCACCGAAGTACTGGCCACTGGGTTGGTGAGTACCCTCGGGGATTAACAGTCCACCAGCAGAGGCATCGGCCAAGTGGTAATAAGTAACAAAAAAAAACGAAGTTACTTTGAATTTTATTTCTGCATATGCGCATAAAAGTAAAATGTATAGTAATTTTTTAGAGATTGCATGGTGCAATGAAAAGTTAAAGTACAATATTGCCAAAAAGATTATAAATAATTATTTATAAGGCGTGCTCAACGTAGCAAGACCAACTCAGATTTGATAAGTGTATTCGCAGACATTATTAAATAGCAAATGATAAATGCAAAATAATTTTTCGGCAATGTTATGGTCGGATATTAACACAGACAGCCCTGTTTGTTATACAAAGAATTGTTTATAAAATGATGGGAAGAAAATGCAGTCATTTGTCGGTTATATTATTGCTGGATTTATACAAAACAGCAAAATTGCTTTATCCTAAGTTGTTTAAGAAATGGTTGCAATCATTTATCTAAAACTCTAAGGACATTCTTGTATGTAGGACATTAATAACATGTTATTCTTATATTTTTGCAGTGTACAGTAGCCGAATTCATGGGATTATCACGAATGAACACCCTTAGAAGCTGTGTGAAATTTTATAATTTTGTGAATTCACTATATGCCACACCCGTTACAGATGTTAAGGTGAGTTCATAATAGACTTTATATTACATCCCAGCTCTTTTGTTCTAACTGGGGTGATCTGAGTCGGGTCACCCCAGCAATCTCACCCCAGTTAGAACAGTGGATATTTTTACTTTGTTGTTTTTGTCACGGCCAGATTTTGAGAACTGTTCAGTTGTTTTGGACTTTTAAAATTTAATGTTTTACTTATCCATAAAATTGTTAAAGATAAAGATTTCAAAAAACGTTGAAAAATGACATTGTCCATAGTTGGATTCGAACCAGGGTCGTTCCGTTTACCGGACTTCTGCCTTACCTATTTCACCACGAACTCGTTGGACTTTGGAGTTTGAAAATCACACATAAAGAATCGTTGTGGGGCACAATAAGGATATATATTATTATTATGGTATAGAATATTTATTTCATGACATTATATGCACGTAAATAATTTTTAAGAATGTATATCAGCTTTCCTTCGTTTGATAAATTAGCTGTAATGTAAATTAGTTATCACACTCAGACTTGGTGTGTCTGTATAAGCTCAGCCATCCATCCTCCGACCATCGGGGTGATCTCATACAGACACACCGCGTCCTCGTGTGATAACCATTACGTAAAGTATACAAACAGTACCTTTACACTTCATGGCAGAAAACATTTAGTATTTTATGGGTATTAAGTCACTGTCCGATTTGTATTCACAATGACTATCATGGTAAACGACCATTTTCGCAACATTTTCTTTTTTTTAGAATAGAGAAGTATTTAGACCTAAATTATGAACGAAAAACTCATGACATCTAAAATAGATTACTGAGACCAAAGCCAAGCATAGAGGATTTGTAATTTCAACATTATTTTCGTTTTTGAAATAATTTAAGATTATTCTAATGATTATGTTTGCAGATGAAGAAAGATGTCTTTGACGGAGTTGAGGTACGAATATATTATCCACCTAGAACGACCAACAAATTGCTGCCTGGAATGATACATTTACATGGTGGAGGATGGTGCATCATGGATGGAGGTAAGCCCGTCACAAATGTTTTCATTATCTGCCTTACTAATTAGGCAATAAGTCTTTTCTATTTTCTTAAACCTTTAAAATGTGTTTAACAGTGATTTTTTTTTATTTCGCATATACAGGAATCTAGTTGCATATATTCACGTTTGGGTCATGGATTACTAATGGTGAAATGATATGGTGCATAGCTATGGTCCATGATCGTGTTTAATAATGTTAAATACCTGTATAGTTATCGCGATAAAGAGTTCGGCTTTGCAACAAACAAACTGATTCAATATTTGGCATACAAAATAGGTTATCATTTTGCAAAGATTGTTCTGCACTGATTGTTTAATTCTAAAAAGTTATAGTCACTGGAAAAGTGTCCAAACGTTTGTGAAGTGTCTCAATATAGAAATCAAAATATTTTTATACTAGGTACACGTTGTTTCTTGTGATGTTTTGAAGAGCAATGGACCTTTGAGTAAATAATAACTAAATACCGAAGTTACTGTGAATTTTGATTCTGCAGATGCGCATTTCGACAACTTATGTCTCATCAGTGCAGATAAAATCTAAACGTTTGGAAGACCATAAAGTCAAAGATGTTTAAAAACTGATGACAACAAATAATCAAATATGATCTAAATAGAAAGCCAAAATCAGCTAAGGACAGAGCTTTGCATGAGGGAGATACTCCTTAGTTTCAACAAAATTTACAAAAATTACATATTGTAAGGTTCCAAATATAATCGGCTTTCGGGTCAGCACCGAAGTACTGACTACTGGGCTGGTGAATACCCTCGGGGACCAACAGTCCACCAGCAGTGGCATCGACCCAGTGGTAACAAATAACTAAATACCGAAGTTACTGTGAATTTTGATTCTGCATATGCGCATTTGTAAAGTGAAGTTTGAAAAATATCAAAATATTTGATTTTCTATAATTGTAGTTCGACAAAAAAAATGTAATTTTCATTGTTGTTGCATGGTTTTGGTTTTCTAATGTTGCTGCTGTCCAATGATGTAAAAAGTTTGGCTGAATTATTGATTTGTGCAATATGTTCTCTTGCAATAGTTCATTTCACATGTAATTTAATATTTCTGCCCGGCATTTTGTTTATACAATGAATTTTTGAGAAAAAAAACGGTATTACTGTTTCGAAAACGGTTAATTCAGGGATAATGCACCTACACAATCCCATCAACAAGACATCATACAACGATATGCCGTGTCTGAATCACAAATTAGAATAAACATTTCTAGCTCGATTTCACGTCTTCACGGTTTTGACTTTATCCGGGATTGACTCACTGAAAATCTGATTGGTGCTGCATAAGGAGCAGGATGTGCTTATCGTTCAAGTGAATCTGATGTCTCCTTTTCATAGTCACTAACATGCGATAATGTATGCATAAGTTGATACATCGGCAAACGAATACAGAAGCAAGAAAAGGAAAGGGGAAATTCTAAAATCATAAATCCAACATCATGGCAATTCACAGCAACACGAATTGAGAGAGTATGACAAAGACAAAACAAATAAACGAAAATGAACAAGAACGCCACAAAACTAAAGCACTAGCAGTGTGAACCCCTATAAAAACTGAGGTATCATCAGGTGCTCCGGAAGGGTAAGCATGATCTGCTACACGCATGGCACCCGTCACACAGCCAGTTAAATTATGATGTTGAAATACCTGTTTGGTGCTGATTGGTTGTTGTCATTTTCTAATGCGAAATGCGCATATGCAGAAATGCGCATATGCAGAAAGTAAATTCACAGTAACCTCGGTATTTAGTTATTTCTAACCCGCAGACAAAACCAATTAAAATCCATGGTGCATGTTACTTCTCTAACCCTCAAACAGCACAAAGGTGAAAGTTTGAAAGTTTGGAATAATACGTACATAATGAATCAATGAAGATGGCTTTGAACCATAAAAATACGGGTAACATAGCATTTTCATAATAAATATATTCATGTTAACGCTTTACATTGAAATTTCTTTATATTTGTAGTATGTAGAATCTATACATATAAACTGATATAAAGCGACTTTTTACACCAGGTCTAAAGTACTCAAACATTTTTACAGACTCGTGACTTTTTAATTACCCTGTTCAACAAATTGAATAGAATTAAATCGTGTAATACGACCGTTTTTCTAGTTTCCTTGCAAAGTTTGGTTAATGATTTCTTGAAATCTATTAAATTAATTGGGAATTTTAACTTAATGAATATATAGGTCCATAGTCTTTTAACAGTGATAGACATTGAAAAATTGGCGGGAAATGGATTTCTCTAGATTTAACCTTGATTTAAAATTCGGACTATTTTCTGTCTAAAAGCTAGGAAGTTATATCAAGAATTATATGAAAACTTATCAGGTGTCTAAAATTCACCTATAGAGTAAGGTAAAGTAAATGAGAACCGAACCGTCAATCAAAAGAACGAACCATGCATGGACAATGGCAACATAGGAAACATTAAGAAATGAGTACGAGGAAAAAAGGAAAAATGAAGACACACATACAGATGAACAACACGGACCCAATAAAAACCTGGGTTATAGATCAGGTGTACCGGTAGAGTAGGCCTTCTTATAGGACAGCCGCCATGTTGAACATGTCAACTCCGGTGGTAAAGTCAAATCCGATAGAGGAAAACAAACTTTAGTTGTAGAGGGAAAGATCTGGGAAACAGATATCCTATAGCGACCCAAAAGATCGTGATGTCGAGCGTAAAACTTTTGTAGTGATGACTTTAAGTTTTTGGTACCATACCCTTGCTTAAGTAATCTATTTGCAAGCAACTGAGGTCTATCAAGGAAGTCACTGTAACGACCACAGGCCCTTGAGGACATTCATGAAATAAAAAGTTGGGCTCCGTGTGCATAATTCTTTGAGCCATTGGACTGGAAAAAACTAGAGAAGTCCCGAAATCTGACACAAATTCAAAAATTTGATGAGTGAGCCACCCTAAGAAAATTCCCTTGATTTATTTCAGACGGATTTATGATACTGGACAGAGAAATGACAAAGATGGCAAATGTTGTTACAGTATATGTTGAGTAAGTTTTAAACAGTTGTTAAACATAGATTAGACACATTCTGGTTTATAATTACTGTAAGTATCTGCATAAATGTAAAGCTTGAATTAGACTACATCAGAATACGAATACCGAGGGAAAAGGGAAAATTCTAAAATCAATAATAATAATAACAAAACAAACCCACAAATTTCCAAAGACAAAAAAAAAAGAAAAAAAAAAGAAAAAGAACGAACAAAATTATAAATCACTGGCAGTGTGAACCCTTTCAAAACTGGAGGTATCATCAAATAATTGAGAAGGGTAAGCATGATCTGCTCCACGCGCAGCACCCGTCACACTGCCAGTGAAAATACCGGTAGTCAATATCGATATTTGCCGGTTTGGTAATAATTATCATTGTGTTAAATTAGTTTTATACATTTATTGCACTTCTACGAGATTTAAATGGGATTTAATAAAATTGAACGCGGGATTAGCCGAGTTCAATGTTATCTTGAACGCTTCGTTAAACCCTATATTGATTAGGTATAGAACTTTCATTACTGTTTAATTATATTTGATTGACATGATTTTCACCTGTCTTTTTGTCTCATGGACTTCGGCTCTTGACAACTCTGTTCGGTATTTTTGTTATTACCCCATAAAGTAAACATCAAAAAGGGGTGTGGTATATCTAATGTGAGTGTGGAAAGGGAGTGTCATGGGAACTTTAATCAAAATTGCAGTGAATATCACGATTTATCATAATCAAATGTGCAATATCATATAGAATGGAACGTATTACACAAAACGTATTACACAAAATGTATTTAATACTTTATACATAGAAACAAAAGTAAAAGTATGATACACTTGGTATACGCACACAAAGCATCTATATGTGTTGTTCACATAGTAATGTGTAGGGACATATTCAAATTGAAACGGTTTTATATAAAAATAGAACTACTGATTTCATACTTTCTTGAGATCATCATCCAGAATAAATAAGACAAATATTCAAATAAAACAAACGATACAGCAGTTCACAGGTTTTTTGTGCAAAATACAACAGTTCTTAAGGTAGATAGACACTGTTGCGCTGCGCAATTCAATCGCGCACTAGAAAAATAAAGAGTCGGATACGGGGAAGGTTTATTTTTCGGGCCGGAACAGCAATTTGACGGCTTTCCTTTGTGACGTCATAATTGAATGACAGATTTGAAACGTCATATTTCGTTTACTTTGCCGCGAATTAACTCCCTTTTCCCGTAATTGATGTTTACTCCGAAAACTTTGTAAAATATCTCCGTTAAAAGCATGGTGACACATACATTTTTTCATTGTTACCAACAAATTACATCACAAGCTATCTTTTCACAAAAAAATCATCAAATTCTCATGGATAAAAAGTTCATTTCTATTAAGCCAAAAATTGCCTTTCCAAATTTTCCCGTGCATTCTATGTATATTTAGGTGAAAAAACGGCTAACAATGAGCAAACTTTGATCTCAATTGTAGAAAAATCAAGCATGGTGACCCATACTTTTTATTACAGATTTCGAGTAAGTAGGATTTGTTCTTCAATTGTGCCAACTTACAACAAAATCTCATGGATATGAATATTACTGTCTATCTACCTTAAAAACTTCTCAGTAGACATGCTTTAAGGACTAACTTAGCTTGTTTAATCGAGCCAAGCTTATATATATGGGTAAAATACTTATAATTAATGTAATATTATTTTAGAAAATATGTTCGTGAGAACAAAATCACAACAAAATCTAGGCACTTCACATAACGAATAGATATTGAATTATTCTTTATTCAAAAAGATACAGAAAAGCACCGGAGGATATATTTCCAGCTGCTTTTGACGACTCTTTGAAAGCCACGATCTACTTTTTACGAAATGCAGAAAAATTTGGTGTTGACAAGGACAGAATAGGCATTGTAGGTTAGTTTGTTGTTTTTAAATGTTCGATAGTATCTGATTTACAACAAATGTTAAACATTTCTGTTTGACTTCAAACAAGGACCATAGTATACCAAATAAGGAAAATAACATACATTTCAAAAGTGAAACACGGAAGAACGAAGACGTGAGACATCAACAAAAAAGGAAATCACATATATACCATTGAAAGAACTAACAGTGTCAATCTACCCAGTAGCATTATGTACTCTGGGAGAATTAACATGTTCTGCTATGTATATTGCATCGTTTACAGTAACTTCGATATTTTGTTATTTACAGTAGCCAGTACTTCGGTGATAGCTTGAAACCGATTCTATTTGAAAACTTGCAATATCTAAATTCAAGAAAATTTTGTTTAAACCAGAGGATTATCTCCCTCCTGCATAGCTCTGTCCTTAGGTGAATTTGGCATTCGTTTTGAATCGTTTTGAATCCTATTAGCTCTCTATCCGCTTTTTTAAAACATATTTCGATTTATGGATTTCCAAATGTTTTGATTTGATCAGCACTGAAGAGACATGAGGTGTCGAAATGCGCATATGCAGAAATTAAATTGACAGTATATTTATTATTTATACTGTCATTGTGTCAATCCAAGGCATAGTGAAAACTTGTAATGTCAAATTACTGAATCCGTTGAAGATTTCCATCATATTGTGAATGGTTTTGCGGTGACGTCCATGTAATTTCTATTATAAGTATTAAAGTGACAAAGGCTCAAGATATCCCTTTCTTCTCAGTATTTGCTTTTTTCAAATAGCAACTGTTTAAACAAAATGCTTGACATTAACTTAGCATCTGTAATGTGCACAACATACGTTTGAAATGTATAAATTGCTGCTAAGAAAAGAAAGTTCATCATTTTGAGCGTTTAAATCATCAAGTTTTGTCATATAACTTAGATTTTAGCATCAATCGTCGTCAGATCGATCCGATGTAAAAAAAACACAAAATTTTCGATTATTGTGGGAAAGTACATTACCCATGTAGTTGAAGCTAAAATTAAAAGACTTGGCTAAATGTTTTTGTTTTTGACCTTGTAAAAACTTCTCTTTAATAAAAAAAATACCGAAGTTACTGTTGATTTATTTTCTGCATATGTGCATTTCGACAACTTATGTCTCATCAATGCAGATCAAACCAAAATATTTGGAAGTCCATTACCCGAAAAACATGGAAAAGCTGATAGAGAAGAAATAACCAAAAAGGTCTAAATAGAAAAACCAAAATTCAGCTAAGGACAGAGCTATGCATGAGGGAGATACTCCTTAATTTAAACAAAATTTTGTAAATTTAGATATTATTGCATATTTCAATAAAATCGGTTTTCGGGTCAGCACCGAAGTACTGACTACGGGGTTGGTGAATACCCTCGGGGACTAACAGTTCACCAGCAGAGGCATCGTCCCAGTGGTAATAAATAAAAAAATACCGAAATTATTGTTAATTTATTTTCTGCATAATTAATTAAAAGAAATATTGATGTATGAAGTCTAGAATTTCAGTGTTAAGTTTATTGAGTTTGAAAGGTGTTCAAAGAATACAAAAAGTAAAAAGTAAAAGTTTTAATGCTATGACAATAGACGAGACTGTTTAAAGAGCAAGTGAGAACCAAACCGTCGGTCTAAAGATGAATAATCCACTAAGGCTCGCATGTTGAAAATCGCAATTTTACTATTTATCTTTTACCGCTGCTACCTGATGGAAAAACTATATCTCCTTAATAAATCCAAATTAATCAGAAACGTAGTGAATCCAATAACTTTACAAGTAAAAGTAAAAAAAATGGATAACCAGAAACACCTACAATGGCTGAAAATTATATTAGCACTATCTGCTAAGGAACTACACAGGAAGAATACGAATAAAACAAAAGACAAACGTAAACAACGATAGGAACTCGCGACAGCAGTAGGGTTAAACATGTTTATGGGTACCAAAACCTCCTCTGTATCTGTTCCGTTTCCCTATGTTAAAAATTGGTTTCTGGAATGTACATGACATAAATGACCAAAAAAGTGAAGATGATGACTTTCAATCATGTGTAAACAAATTTGATTTTATTGGTTTAGCAGAAACCTTAAATGATTCACCAGGAAACCTCCCTGGATTCATCACCCCAGTCATAATAAAACCTAAAAAAAGGAAAAGAAGGGGAAGACCCTCTGGAGGTTTAGCAGTTTATTGTAAACCCAACATCAGCAAAGGTATAACTGAAGTTCATAGATCAAAATTTTCAATTTGGCTGAAACTTGATAAACATACTTTTGGTTTGGAAAAAACTCGTTTCCTTTGTTTTTGTTATAACAAACCATATAACTCAAAAGATGAATCTGAGTTGGAATTTTCAAAACTCAATATTAAGATCCTTGAATTTAACAATCAGGGTGAAACCTTGATATGTGGTGACTTTAATGACCGAACATGTGGACTATTAGACTTTGTTGGTAATGATGATATAAATGATAATTTTACTGATTGTCCTGTTCCTTGTGATTATCCAATAGATATCCCAATCCACTGCGAACAGTTAGATAGTGTACATAATCTACACAGATATATGTAAAGACCTTCATCTTAGGTTTCTTAATAGAAGGTTTCTTGGTGACTCTTTAGGATATTTCACAGTTTTAATTATAATGGACAAAGTACATTTGATTATATGTTAGCATCAACATCAGTATTTTATAATGTGTTATATTTTAAGGTAAATGCACCTGTAGAATTTTCAGATCTCATATCTGTTGCTATAAAATCAACCAAGCAAAGAGAGATAATCCAAGGTATTAAGAAAATTAATTTACCTCTTGGTCAGTATGAATGGGAACATTCTGCTAGAGACCCATTTAGAGATGCTTTACTTGAAAATGAATCAGTTGATAGTATATTAAAACTAAACTCAGTTTTAGATGATGAAAATGATATAGATATTGACACATTGGTATCAAAAACTAGCGACATCTATCTTAATGCAGTATCTAAAACAGTTAAATTTAAAAAAACACTAGCTTAAATTCATAAGATTAAAAAAGTGAAACCCAAAAAACCTTGGATGTCATCCGATTGCTTAACATTGCGAAGAGAAGTACGCTCTCTAGGGAAAAAATGCATAAAGATCCTACAAACATCTGGCTCCAGATGTGCTAAAGAATATAACGCAAAAAGATTCTTAAAAACAATTTTATAACTCCTTTATAGAACAAATTAACCAGATTAACCCAAAGAACTCCAAACAATTTTGGAAATCACTTGATAACATAAAGAAATATAACAATCAACCTGCCAGTTCTATTTCTGACACTGAATGGATTGTTCACTATAAAAATCTTTTAACTGAAAAAACCCAAACCAAGATTTAGATTTTGAAAACATTAGTGATGAATTGACTAATAATTCATTAGACTTTCCATTCAACTGTTCAGAAGTAAAAAAGGGCATTCTGAAATTAAAAAATGGGAAGAAAGGAGGTACTGACAGGATATTAAATGAATTCCATAGAACTGGTAACAGTATTTTGATATTAACTTTGGTAAAACTTTTTAACCGAATTTTAGATTTGGAATTTTCCCTAGAGCCTGGAACTACTCCCTGATTTCTTCTATTTATAAATCAGGCGATCCAAGTGACTGTAATAACTATAGGGGCATTTCAGTTACAAGCTGTCTAGGAAAATTATTCACATCCCTGCTACAAAACAGACTCTCTCACTTTCTTGAATCAAATAATTTGATTAGCCCAAACCAAGGTGGCTTTAGAAGTGGTTATAGAACCACCGACCATTTATTTATACTTAAGACCCTTATAAATAAATATGTTGGAAAACTTAAAAAGAAATTGTATGTCTGTTTTGTGGACTTTAAAAAGGCATTTGACAGTGTTGATAGAAAAGCCCTTATACATAAAATGATTAGAAAGGGGATAGGTAGTAAATTTCTTGAATTAATTAGAAATATGTATTTAAATACTGAATTTTCATGTAAATCTGGTAACTACTATAGTGATCCATTTGCAGGGACCCTAGGGGTAAAACAAGGGGAAAGTTTGAGCCCAACCATATTCAATATATTTATAGAGGATATTTCTTCCTGTTTTGAAAGAAATGCT
>MJUU01072390.1:15886-83031 GCA_002080025.1 Modiolus philippinarum
ACTCCCTGATTTCTTCTATTTATAAATCAGGCGATCCAAGTGACTGTAATAACTATAGGGGCATTTCAGTTACAAGCTGTCTAGGAAAATTATTCACATCCCTGCTACAAAACAGACTCTCTCACTTTCTTGAATCAAATAATTTGATTAGCCCAAACCAAGGTGGCTTTAGAAGTGGTTATAGAACCACCGACCATTTATTTATACTTAAGACCCTTATAAATAAATATGTTGGAAAACTTAAAAAGAAATTGTATGTCTGTTTTGTGGACTTTAAAAAGGCATTTGACAGTGTTGATAGAAAAGCCCTTATACATAAAAAATTAGAAAGGGGATAGGTAGTAAATTTCTTGAATTAATTAGAAATATGTATTTAAATACTGAATTTTCATGTAAATCTGGTAACTACTATAGTGATCCATTTGCAGGGACCCTAGGGGTAAAACAAGGGGAAAGTTTGAGCCCAACCATATTCAATATATTTATAGAGGATATTTCTTCCTGTTTTGAAAGAAATGCTGAAACACATCCAGCAACAATTGGCGAATTTAAGTTAAATCGCCTATTGTATGCTGATGACTTGGTTTTAATTTCAGAATCCCCTACTGGGCTTTAACACTGTATAGATGCCTTGCAATTATATTGTATTCAGTGGAATCTTGACATGAACACTGAGAAAACAAAAGTTATGATATTTTCTAAAAATCAAATATCACAAGAAAATCGACAATTCTATTCTGGTACAAAATATATTGAAAGTGTGAAAGAGTACAAATACCTTGGTCTTGTTTTTACTTCAAATGGAAAATTAAATAAAGCGGTAGATAACTTAGCCGACAAGGCCAGGAAAGCCTTTTTTGGTATGAGATCTAAAATTCCAAGTTCAGAAACTCTTTCCACTGGTAACTGGCTAAAATTATATGAATCAGTTATCTCCCCAATTATTACTTATGGTTCAGAGATCTGGATATCTGATTTTAAGATTAAAATGGAAAATTTAGATAACTTATCTTTTGAAAAACTACAAAATATGACAATGAAAAGCATTCTTGGTCTTCATGGTAAGACTTCAAACTTAGCTATACATGCAGAACTTGGATTGTATCCACTCTGTTTTAGAATAATTAAACTAGTGTTCAATTATTATGTTCGATTAGAAAACTTGCAACATAATGATAGTATGTATAACATTTTACAGTCAGCCTATGAGGAAGATAAGACAGTGGAGAATTTACATTTCCATTCATGGATAAAAATTGTTTACCAATTGAAATTAACCTTTAACTTACAATCACTTGATATCACAACTGCAGAACTTATAAATACAATTCAAATGTTTTATTCAAATAAAATTGATATCCAGTTATCCCATATTATGGAAAGTGAACCAGGAAAACTTAGATTTTATATTAAAATATATACTGGATTTGAGTTACAAAAATATCTTTAGTACAATTTAAATAGAAAATTACGTTCAAATTTAACGAAACTGAGACTAAGTGCTCACTCTCTAGCTATTGAAACAGGCAGATATAGCAGGCCCTTCATCCCGGCAGATCAAAGATTTTGCAAGTTTTGTAAAAATATGGTTGAAAACGAATTACGTTTTATTTTTACTGTACTGGGCTATCATATATCAGGGAGAAATATGCTAATCTTTTTGATAATAGAAACATATTATCCGATGAAGAAGTCATAAGAATTATTTCAAATCCAAAAAACTTACAAGAAGCTAAAAACATTTGTACATTTTAAAAAAAATGTTTTCAAGTGGGGAAATAGAGTTTAAAAACTTGTAGTTAGAATCTTCCTCAGATACTAAATAATATGTTATACATATTACACATATATGTCATACTTTATTACTCTGAATACTTTTTCTTCATGTTATTGTATTCTTTCTTTCTTTTTTACTTTGGATTACATATCACATGTCATGTAAATTGTGCTTATGTCCAATAAAGCTATTTGATTTTGATTTGATTTGATAATTGAATAAACATACAAATTAAACCAAAAACAAGACCTTTCAACACACTTCAAACCTCCTTTTGCAAATATACTTATATATTCTTTACTAACTTGGTCATATTTTTGAACATTTAAGGTGACAGCGCTGGTGGTAATTTGGCATTAGCAGTATCACTTAGACTTTCGGAGAATTCTAAGCTTGGAATTCCTAAGTTACGTTTACAAAGCCTGATTTACCCTACAGTTCAAGCATTTGACTTTTCTCTAACCTCCTTCCAGAAGTTCGATGTTCCTGGAAGGAGAGCAAACACATTTGTCACAAAAGAAATAATGATATTTTGGGTAAATATGTATGCCTTTGGACATTTAGAGTATATGCCAGCATTCTTCAACAACAGTCATATCTCAAGAAAAACTAAGAAGACATACAGAAAGTTTGTAGACCCGACAATACTAAAAGGAGATTTCGGAACAGCGTCAGATGATAACATAGAAACTTCACTTTCAAACGTAGAGGAAGTCGAAAAAATTATTCTAAATCCATATTTTGCACCATTAATGATGAATGACGAACAAATGGGAAAGCTGCAAAAAACCTTCATTATGACATGTGGTTTAGATGGTTTGAAAGATGAAGGTTTCATTTTAGCAGAAAGAATGAGACGTGTGAACATTCCAATAGAACATAAACATTACGAAGGTGCTGATCATCCGTTCTTGTATTTGATGTATTACAACTCTCGAAAGGTTGCGTTTCAAGATTTAGTTTCGTATATAAAAAGTAACCTTTAAAGACCTATTTCACATTTTGTTTAAAACGAGTAAATGTTATGTGTTTAGGACTTTTTTCATCTAGATATTCGATAAAAGAGTCGGATTAAATACCTTGTATGAAAAATTTCAAATTTTTAGCGAGGAAAGTGGGAATTGTCACTTCCAAAAGGACAAGAGGAACTTGTCGTGTAATATTAAATATAACATTTTTTTGTAGATATAAACAGATGTAATAACCGAAAAGAATTGCAAAGACCATAATTTTTATGCCCTGCCTACGTTTAAGTCCATTTCTCAACAACTTTACATTATAGGACAATAATATTTCATCAAATTAATTGCCTCGACGAGTACTACCCAAATCATTGACAATAATGTGGCTTTGACCTACATTTTACGCTTCGATGAATTTAGTTAAGTTTTGCCCGTAAGTCTATTTCTCAACATTTACACATTATAGGACAATGATATTTCATCAAATTAATTGCCTTGATTAGTACTAATCAAATTAATGACAATTGAGTGTCTTTGACCTACATTTTAATATAAGGTTATCCTTTGCGATAAATCTTTTGGCGGGGCATCCGTGTCTTACAGACACATTCTCTAGTTTTCTTTATGGTTTCCGAATATGCCAGCAAGTATTTTTAAAATAGTATTAGAGTGATATATTGATAGTAAACGACAGTGAAAAATTAATAAGTCCATGACAGTTTAAGGCTCAGGACAAGAAAGTGTTGTAATAAAATCCGTTATTAACGCTATAACACAATTTCAAAAAAGTAAAGGTTTTGTTGGTTATCAATGAGAACTGGTGAAGCGACATTCTACTCCATCTTCAAACACAGGGCCCCCTTTTCGTAATTCCGTAATTTATTTTTAAAATCGCAAAGCTGTGTCGGAGCCGTACTAAACAAATAATATAGAACTAGAGGGAATAAAAAATAACATGTATGTTTATTGAGTGTTTCATATTGTGATTCTTGTTGCATAATCTTATTAAATAAGCGATCATATTTCCTACCTTAAAATATGTGCTCTTTCTTACTCGAACATTGCATATTATGGAAATGTGGCAGTTTAAACAAACCCAAAACCATAATAGTTTTAGAGTCGTAAACTTGGTGATTTCTTTCAAAGTGTTTGATTTATTTTCGTGGACAGAAATATCAGCAATTTTTAATTATGAAATGGATTCCGATTTAACCAGTTCCAGGGGGCGTATTGAGTTTACAATGAGGTATGAGCAAAGCTCATTGAAGAATTCCTCGTGGTGACTTCAAGATGAAGAAAAAATAATCAATTGCCTGGTTTTACCTCTTGTCATATAGGAAGTTGGAGATGCTTACTCCACCGGTGCACCTGATCTGATCGATGGTTTTATTGATCCGTGCTGTTCATCTTTGTATGTGCGTATGTCTTCATTTTTCTTTTCTGTGCCGTACTCGTGTCTTTGTTTCTTTGTTTTTATCTAATGTTGCCATTGTCCTTGGATTGTTCGTTTAAGACTGACGGTTCGGGTCTTACTTATTTTACCGTGTATATGTAAAAACTTTGTTTCATGTACATGTACTCCATATCTTTTTGTTGTTTTTATATAAATAAACTTTTGCGATATGCAGTTATCACGTGATCAACTTTACTACGCATACAGTAATAATTAGGTATCAGCCAAAATGACCACTTATACCGCAATTGAGTATAAGGCATTTTAGTTTATCCTGCTACACTAGAAAATGATTATATTGGCAAAAAGACAAGGGGAATTCGAAAATCAAAATAAAAAAGACAAAACGTACAGTCAGAACTCGACTCAATACTCATTTACGATTCTTAATGCGTATTTTTGGTACTTTCTGTCTTCGTTTTTTGTCTTTTATAAAGAGGTTTGGTCATTTTGCCAAGAAGTTATTTCTTAAACATTCTAATTTTGCAAATACATTAAATTTTCGCAAGACTGTATTACCAGGTCGTCTGATATATACACTATCATAACAAAATCAATTCAAATGTAGTTTCATACTTTTACATAAAAGATTCAGCCACTGAACTTTGAATGCAATTTTGAAAGAATTTGAAAATTAAAGGTATTTCCCCATATAGGGAAATCCTGTATTGTTTTCCTAATCAGAGATTTTTTTTCTTCCAACGATATGGATAAGATTCCAGTTATAATTTTTATTTAAAATTTCAGACATATCTGCATATCTGACATATCTGCATATCTCTTTAATAAACGAAGAGATGCGTCCAAGAAATCTGGCGAACCATCAAGAAATAGACACCGGAGAGATGACAACCATGTCTGTGGGCCCGCTGTATATAAGTGCAAATTTAAGTGTGTGTGGACACAATACAGGTGTGGACGCAGTACAAGTGTGGAAACTACACAAGTATGGACACCATCATATCATCAAGATATCAACAGAATGTAATACCCGAAAGCAATAATCTGACCTTGAAGACAAAGGTCAAGGTCAAAGGTCACCAATCAGGGTTTCATGACACATTGTCTTCAAATGATCTATCTATATGCAAAATATCAAAAGCCTACCTCAAAAGACATAACAGTTAAAGCCCGGACACGACTTTTCATTTGAAAAGCCAAAATCTGACCCTGAAGACAAAGGTCAAGGTCAAAGGTCACCAACAATGTTTCATGACACATCGTCTTGAAGTGATCTATTTACATGCAAAATTGTTTTACCATTTAAAACAACTAAAAGCTCTAAACAGAAATGGTTACAGTATAGAATAGTGCATAGAATTTTAGGCACAAATGCTTTTTTATTTAGAATCAATTTAATATAAAGCAATAAATGCAGTTTTTGCTCCACACATGTTGAAACAATTGAGCACATTTTTTGGTCATGTGTTTAGACGAACCAACTATGGTTAGACTTAAATAAATGGATTTTTGAAAATACTGACGTAATCCTTTCAATAAATTTAGAAACTGTTTTATTTGGTTTGCTGGAAAATTCAGAAAAAAACTATGTCAAAAACCTGATATACTTGCTTTGTAAATTCTATACATATAGGACAAAGTTGTCCAGAGAGCAAATCAATATTTTCGCTCTTAAGAATTATTTAAAAGAAAATCTTTCAATAAAAAAATGCATCTACTATAAAAATAAAGATATTTTAAAAGCAGATATTTGCTGGAACCCCTGGTCCCAAATACTAAACTATTATGAATATTTTCTTGAGTACGTTTCAGAGAGAATGTGTGAGAGAATGTTTTGCAACGCATTACTGCCCTACCTTTTTAGATAGTATAGATATCCATTACGTCGGTTCTTAGTTAGTATAACACAAAAATAGTAAACAAACATCATGTATTTAATAACTTAGTTAGAGATATCTACTAACCAATCCTAATCTAAACTTATATTATTTTAATACTAACAGTAACGAGGCCTGGAAAAGGTACAGGTATTTTATGTAAACTAACAAATGTACAGATTTCAATAAAATAACCAAATTAAAAAAAAAAAAAAATATTGTAAGTTTTCAAAATTGCCTGCATTGAGAAGAGAACATAAGAACAAAGGGATACGCTGTAGCCCGAAATACATATTCGCCTTTTTCATTTTTAGATTTTAACCGTTTAAGGCATGTCGTATTAGAAATAATGGATTATGTTTATAAAGTGCAAGAATAAAAGCGTTATTCCATTGTTTGGTTTGACCATGCAGTGACTGTCTCATGCGCATTTATCAAATATCCTTTCTTTGTTAATTACATACTAGAGTTTGTCTCTCCCGCAGTATGGAGCCAATAAAAATATTCCCCTTTCACGAGAGATGTAGGCTCTTTATATATTTTAGTTATGGTGTATCTGTTCTTTAAGAATTTTGCATATGGATATTCTTTCACTTTTAAATTTTGGCACTTTATTTTTGTAATTTTCAAATGTTATTCTTACCATTCTGTTTATAGTAGCTACATCTCACTATTTCAGTACGCCAAGTTTTCTTGCATTTGAGTCCATGAGTGCCCTATTGTTGTTTATATGTTGTGATTATTTTTTAGATCAGTCTTCTTATCGGAAAACGGACGTCAGCATTGCAAACACATTTTGCCATTTAATATCATGTTTGTTTACGATCCTGCTCAATCCGGAGCTAGGGGCCATCTTAAACTGTCTGTGGGGGTATAAGCAATGCAGATCTGCAGGAAAGTTACCTTTTTGTGGGTACCAACTAAGGACCATTGTTTGGTTTTAATTGTTCCACGCTGATGTGCATCTTTGAATATATTTACAAAGAGTCAAATGTAACACTATGTTACCCACTGTCTTGTAATCTGTACGGCAATTTTTGTTGAGTCATAATAAGAAGGCGGATTATCCGAGCCCGATTAGGTAGACACCTAGTTTTTTTCTCCTTTTCACTCACCTGACCTCGTTTTGCGTGAAGTTGTGTTACTGTATAGAACCCTAATATAATGGGGAGTATCCACACCAAGCGTCATAGACCAACGTTCACATATAAATTTGTATTTTATGTCCAAACTAGAGTCCGAAGTGCTTTGAAAAATCGAAGCGAAATTATGATCTATGATTGGACTTCACATCGAGTCAATAAGCTTTTCAGAACAAAAGTGGATGTTTGTAGCCTATTTTTATACCAAACATTTCGATCGACGTACTCAGAAACTATAACTTAACCTGTAAATGCTTGTAAAACGACTTGTCAAAAAAAAAAAAAAAAAAAATGGTGTACGGCCGTGTCACCACCAGATGTTTACATTTTTTCCTTTGATTACGGTTGAGTCATTGTACTGTCGAGTCCAAATTCACAAACTCCATAAGATGTGCGGATGCAGTTGAGTCATTTGGTCAATATTACCTGTTATTTATCAGTAGAGGTTATTAAAGACATTCGAAAAAAGCGTTCAATAATGAACTGGAAGTTTCGTTTATCGCGAATGTAATATTTGCTTAGAATTTGCAAGAACAGAACAGCAAACAGCAAACCCACTCCCTCAATACATCTACATCAAAGCTTTTATTCAACCTTTTGAATACTAATATACTAAGAGGCACATTTGGGTAAAATAAATTATTTTTTGTGCAAGAATGTTTACAAATAATTTTTTTTACATTTATGAAAAAATACTATAGATGAAAACGTAGAATTTAGTTAATTGTAGATGATTGGTTGCAGTCCCGACTTACATGATGCTAGGTCTGGACTTCGGATAGTAAACCGTTCCATATTCTTATGGTGCGAGGAAAGGATGGGGGATGGTAATTTGTTGGTGAATATGGCAGTATACATTTCTGATCTCTTTATGGAATAAAGTTGTTTTTTTATTCTATAAATGAGTGAAGAGAATCGTCTGCGCCTTTGTAACGTAGGCCAAGTGAATTGCTGTAGTATTTTGGTAACAGTGTATTGATAGTTGTATTGATTTAGTGTGTACCCAAAGCTGCCCTTATTTGAACTATTTTATGTAACAATATTCTAATAACTAAATACCGAAGTTACTGTGAATATATCTAATTAAGGCCTTACTGCTTGCTTTTGGGATTGCAATTGTACGATGGGCGAAGAGACTTGTTTTGCTTCATATTGTCGTTGATGTGTATGAAGAAGAGGCAACGGATCAGTACTGAACCCTGAAGGACTCCTGATAAGACAGGGCATTTGCCAAATCTTGTCCATCAACGACTTTCTTCTGTTCCATTTATTGCGAAGAGACTGATATATTCTTTAACGGATTTTTTTCTCTAAAATTTCTCAGCCAAGTATATTTCACCATAATATAGACATACTTTTCTAGTTATGCAATTTTCAGATGCAATATTCAGCAATCTGTCCCATGTTTGTGATGTAATATCTGTTGATTTGCAAAGTAATATTTTACTAAAATGAAATGTATGTATTTTGATACAGAAATTGTGTGATAATTAAATGTCGCAAAAGGTGTGATTTCCTACAGTATAGTCAGAGACGTGTTTTATACTTCTCGGGTAGAGGTCATAAAATGGACTAAATACCCTTTTTCAAATAATTGCTTAAAAAGTTGATGGACTCGTCAGTATTTCGGACATTATTAAAGAACAGACAGGGTCACAAGTTTCGCTAATCATTTACATTCAAGTTCAGATTCTACATAGATATGCTGCCCCACAAGTTGTTCATGTGCTGACCTTATGATCCTAAATACATTACAATCGGTATCTAATGTCTTCGTTGTTAGTGAAAAACAGTAGTTAAAAGAGGGGGTTTGGTGTTTTGTTCTAGTATGAAAATATTTTATTCGCCATGAGCGGAATTTTAAGTTAATTTTTAACGCATTGTACTCTTTTCTGAATTTCAGGATTAGAATATATTTTATAGAAAATACAAACAAGCCTTCAAGTCGGTCTTTAAACTGTTCAGATAATGATATGTATCCATCGAAGCTACTGATACGCAACAATAACAAAGGAAATATTGACCAATTGCAAATGACTCAATTGCATGCACATTTCTTACAGAGTTTGTGAATTTGGACGCGACCGTACAATGACTCAACCGTAATCGATGGAAAATGTAAACATTAGGTGGTGACACGGCCGTACATCGCAGTTTTTTGACAAGTCGTTGTACAGGCATTTCCAGGTAAAATTATAGTTTCTGAGTATGCTGATCGAAATGTTTGATATGAAACAAACATTCACTTTTGTTCTGAAAAATGGATTGACTCGATGTGAAGTCCAACCAAACATCATAATTTCGCTTCGATTTTTCAAAGCACTTCGGACTCTTAGTTTGGACATAAAATACAAGTTTATATGTGAACGTTGGTCTATGAAGCTTGGTGTGGATACTCCCCATTATATTAGGGTTCTGTACAGTAACACAACTTCATGCAAAACGATGTCAGGTGAGTGAAAAGGAGAAAAAAAACTAGGTATCTACCTAATCGGGCTCGGATGATCCGCCATCTTATTATGACTCAACAAAAATTGCCGTTCAGGTTACAAGACAGTGTTAAAGCTCCACTATCCATTACAACCAAATTTAGACCACCATTCAAAAAAGTAATTTTGGAGGGGTTTCCTCTTCCAAAAATAAATGGGCCCTCATCAACTGCTGAAATCAAAACATATTTGAAAAAAGCTGCTATCATTAGCAGTTATAAAGTGTTGATAGGTAGATTCCCGAAAACGAAGTAATTGCGGGTTTCAGGATAATCAAAATTATAATATAGTTTTTAAGTCTAGTATTTATTCTGACTCTTCCATTCTGTTAAGTTGAATTGAAACTTTACAAAACACTTTTGGAAAAATTAAATTTTTCATCACATAAAGTTTATTATTTACCTTAGTTTACTAAATCCCCCTTTAAAATTATCACTTTTCATTATATCATATTTTTTTTTCAATTAAAGACACTTCCCAAAAATTATGTTGATGAAAATAATTAGAACTATTTGATGTATAGTACATTTGTAGTAATAAAAGAATATTTTTGTGAACAATTAAACTTTTTCAGCTATTTTTGTAATTAGATAATATCAAACATGTGATTTAAGGCTTGAATGTGTACACATTTTACCATAGTATTTTCCCTGCTAGCGGCCATCTTGGATGCAAATGGACCTGCCGTTTACGTATTTGATCAGGAGCATCAAAGGACTTGTGTTACTTAGTTTTCCATATTAATCATATATAGGGTCCAATGTTAAAACTATGTTTCCTGCTGTTGGCCATCTAAGTTCAGATACGAACCTGCCGGCTACTTTTATTTTGGATTGTAACCAACTGATGACTATTCTTTTTAAGTTTGGTTATAATAAAATGTTAAAACTCTGTTCCCCGCTGATGGCAATTTTGGACGAGGTACGGACCTGCAAGATACAATTTATATTTAAAAATAGATTACCAAAGGACTATTATGACAAAGTTTGGTTCCAAAGAAGATTTTTTTTTATGAAAGGTTTACGATGGACGGATGGACGACGGACAGATTGACAACGGACTACAAATCAATACTACTGATAGAATGAGACGAATTATGTTTGCCGGGTTGCCGTTTCAACAACAAATAGGACGTTCAAGCTTTACATATCAGAAGTGTTAGACAATTGTGCAATTTGAAAATTTCATCAGTACAAATAAAATTGTTTCCACAATTTGCTAGTTACCACAATTAATTAATCCGGATCGAGAAAAACCGATACCGTTCCTAAGGTATACATCATTGGAAGTTAGTAAGAAAACATTTATAATTATATATTTTCTTTTCTTTTAAATTTATTTTAATGGGGTAGACCTGGGTAGGCCTAAACATTTCCACTCAATGAATTCTCTTTAATAATTACAGTATTTAAAGTATACATGTTCATGTAAACTTTAAGCAATTTTCAAGAATTTTTATGTTCTGTTTTCTGTGTACAGGTCATCAAAGATACCCACTTTCCTGATATTATTTGGTCCGTTCTGGACTTGATTCTGGCGTATAGAATTAGCTATATTTAAAATCTTATTTAAAATAAAAATGTTTCAAAAGCAAATTTCTGAAGTTTGGACAAGTGCGAAAGTAAGCATTAAGTATGCTTGTAAATTTTGGTAAATAAAATTGAAATAAAAGGATATTCTGAACAGTACAGGCTGAAAATTTTGATCAGTATTGAACTCTTCTTGTAACAAATTGTGTCTTTTGATTTTCACCTAAAACTGAGAATAGAAAGAAAATAGCAATATGTATGATATAATAAAATTTTAGAGAATATCGTTCCATTTTTTTCTAAATTTAGAATAAACCACGAAAAAAAACAATAAAATTGCTGAATCCATGCTTTAAATTATCTCCCTTGCATGAAATCTGATTTTTATGTTTTCCATTATTTTAGATATCTTTGTATAAAATGTAGAGTAATACACTCGTTATGAATAACTAGAATTAGGGTAGTTAATTGTCATGAAAAAATAAATATTGATTTGCTGTGTGAAAAAAATATAACAATTTCGAAATTTTAATTATACCTACCTCAATGGTGCTTTTCATTTATTTAAGAATTATGAAAGTGAAAAACAGAGTTATCTCCCCTAGGTCTACCTCCTTAAATCCTTTATCTAGAGTCTGATGTATATTAAAGTTTCAAAATTATATTTCTTGATATTTTGATGTTTACATTACTCAATTGACGATATAACTTTATGTTTAGGGCGTTGCTAAGTAAATGTATTTGGATACTTATGTATGGCACGCGAAAATGTGCTTACGTGTGGAAAACCTAGTAATTTCAAAAGCACATACTAGCACAGTCAGGTGAGCTTTAAAAGGGCAAACACTGAAACTAATAGAAAGAAAAACTTTAAATAACATCGCACATTGACTAACAATCCTTACTTGATTGAATTAAGAACGCACAAAAACAAGTATTTTGAACAAACATAAACTATATTTCAGTGAACATAAATTGCATAAATCCTAAAAAGACCAATGCATGTATGTTATTAGGCTGATGTTGCTATATTTAAATTTTGTAAAATTCAATTTATATCTGATCGGTGTAATTGTATTTTTTTTTAATTTTCCGTTCCGTTCAGCGACCTAGTAACTACGTTTTTAACTACTTAAATGTGTCTTGTCAGGCTTAAATTATTTGTTATCATATCAGGGATGTTTGTTTCTAATCTACATACTTGCCGTAAAGCAGATACGTTTAATACATAACTCTCAGTATATTACATAACTCTCAAAATTCGTGGACATACGTTGTTATTAGTACGCTGAATAGTAATGAATATAAACTGTTGTTTTATGGAGAGAGCCGCCGCAAAAATTGCATAATTTAAATCTGCTTATTGCATATTATTACAGAACTTCAAGATGACACGTTGGCTGACATTGACCATTGTTATTCTTTGTATAGGATACTACTTATATATACCACTCCCAGACAATGCAGGAGAACCTCTCAAACAACACTTTACATATGCTGCCTTTAAAGTCGTGGGAGATATTGTAAGTACTATTGTAACGTCTGTATCCATAGCAACGCAATCGCCATGTATGTTAACTATCAAAAAATCAGCACAAGGATCATTAGAGCAACGGTTCCGAAGCTAACTTTCTGCATATGGAAATTTTGACAACTTATGTCTCTTAAAATCAAAATGTAGGAAATCAAGAATGTTGGATCAAAATAATGTATCAACTGCTGTTTATCTAAAAAAAATTCTCCTTCTCTATATTTTTTTGTTATACCACTGATCAAAATTTACTCCAGTAGAAAACTATGTTTTTACGCTAATATATTCAAAATTTCAAAAAAGTATGTAAACAGTATGCTTTCAAGTAGGGGCGATACATCATGTGTTCATGGCGAAGATGTTCCTGGTTATATTTAAGGGTATGCACAAAAAAACAGTCATATCATAAATGTACATTCAGAATATGTAAAAGAAGTGACTTTTCAGAGATTTCACTGTGTAATAAAAAAATTAACCTATTAAATGGCCAAAAACATTATTATACACCTATTTACTGGCTATGAGGACAATAGCAAGTTTATGGGTATCTGAGACACAACTATTTCCCGACAGAAAGTGGAGCGAGGGAAACCATGAACTTGTTCGAATAGCCAGTAAATAAGTGTTTTATTGTACCGAAATCGAACAAGGAATCAAAGTGACGTCATCTATAAATAGTTCATCATCCTATTCAATGACCAGTAAATAGTTCATCACCGGTCGATAGCCATTGAAACTATTGACCGGTAAATAATTTGTGCAAATATTAAAATATAGTTACTACATCCAATGAACAATTCATATAGAAAAAAAACACTAGCAAGCACGCGTCATTTTTTGAAACATCATTTAGCATACATAGCAAGGCCAACTGAGATCTGAAAAGTCTATGTAGCACATTTAAAACACTTACTACTTTTTAGCTCACCTCACGAAGTGAGGGGGCTTATGTGATACCCCTAGCATCGGCGTTGGCGTCTGCGTCGGCGTCCGGTTTGGAAGAATAGCTTAAGTCCATCCCGCTTACTGACATGTCCCTCATCGACCATATTGGTATGTATGATGTATTTGGGGATAAAAGCTGGAATGCATGCTGTCGTGTGTCTCTGACCTACTTTTTTACGCATGAGTGACTCGGTTAGGAAGAATGGTTAAAGTCCATTCCCGCTTACTGACATGCCTCACATCAACCATATGGGTATGTATGATGCATTTTGGGATTACAGCTGGAATGCATGCTTCGCATGCCGTCTCTGACCTATTTTTTTATGCATGAGTGACTCGGTTAGGTAGAATGGTTAAAGTCCATTCATTCTTACATCATACATCCTTTCGTAAAATATTACTGACATGCCCCGCTTAACATGTGACAGTGCTGTGCAACGAGGTGAGCTTAGCAGGCTGTGGCTGCTTTCTATGATTTATGGATGTTTTAGAAAATCTAGCATGTATTTAGTCTATATCGCTTCATTTTAAGTGCTTTTGTTATTATACTATTGCAAATTTAAGACAGCTACGATTTAATTCGATTTAATCAAGTCTATTGAGTCGTTAATTGTGAATCGTATTCGGCGTTTGAAAACATCAATGAATCCAGAAATCCCGGTATATTTGAAGATCAAAGTGTTAGAAAAACTCTGGAGAAGCTCTACGAAAATTACGTCATTGTCCCTACAGACAAAGCTTCAAACAGCATACTGTTCGTGTGTAAGAAACACTATCTTGACTGTCTTGTTAAGGAGATTGTTCATCAGGAAAGTCAACTTATACTCCACTACACTATCAAGGGAGGGAGGTTATTGAAAATCACACATCTGTTTTAGCATCCTTTGGCATCAAAGGGGATGATGAAAACAATCAACCCGAGTACATTTACTGGGTTCCTAAACTTCAAAAGAACCCATACAAACATTGATTTGTTGCGGGGTCTTCCAGATGCACCAATAAGCCACTTTCTAAGCTGCTTACTACTTTATTGACCGCGGTCAGAGGTGGACAGAAAAGTTAATGAGATAAAGTCTACTCCACGATGTGGATTCTAAAAAATTCTAAAGATCTCCTTGAACAGCTATCCTGTAGCAGTCTCATCCATTGCCATAGCATACAAAACTCTTTTTACTGTCCTGCCACACAATAAATTGAAAACAGTAATTTCTAATTTGATACATCAATGTTTCTGCACTAAAAACGGAGAACGCAAATATACGTATTTAGTAGTAGGGAAAGATAAAACATATTTTGAACCACATTGAGACAAACAAGATGTATATAGAGAATGAAGTAATCAGGATGTTGGAATTTTTGATAAACAGTATTTTTGTCTAATTTGGAGGCCGAGTTTTTCAACAGACAACCGGGATTTCCATTGGAACTAATTGAGCACCACTTTTAGGAGATCTCTTTCTTTTCTCGTATGAGGTCAAGTTTTTACAAGGGCTAACACAGAAAAAAAACAAAAACATTTAGCCCAGCCCTTTAATTTCAGCTTCCGCTACATAGACGATGCACATTTTCTTAAAAAT
Source organism: Modiolus philippinarum (assembly GCA_002080025.1). NCBI lineage: Eukaryota > Metazoa > Mollusca > Bivalvia > Mytilida > Modiolidae > Modiolus > Modiolus philippinarum. Next base: position 31,130 of record MJUU01072390.1, read on the forward strand.
CCAAAATTCAAGAAATATTTACACCAGATCTATCCCAATGAACTTGAAACTAAAGAGGCTACTGATACACCTACTTCAGCTTCGTACTTAGATCTTTTGTTACACATTGACGAAGATGGACGTTTTAAATCTAAGCTATATGACAAACGTGATGATTTTAATTTCCTAAGTGTGAACTTCCCCTTTCTGAGCAGCAATATACCTGGCCTATGGAGTGTACATTTTACAATTGATTCCCTACTGTCGAGCATGTAGTTTATACAGTGATTTTTTAATAGAGCAAAAACACTGTCCTAAAAGCTGCTTAGTCAGGGATTTGTTAAGCCTTTGTTACTTTCATCTCTGCAGAAATTCTATTGCCGACACCATGACATTTTGACAGATGTGAGGTGTCCAAAATGAAAACAGACATTTTCGGCTAAATTTCACGTCTTCACGGATTTGACATAGCCGGTTTGACTCAACCCTGGATTGACTCACTGATAGTGTGACGGGTGCTGCTAGGGAGCAGAACATGCTTACCCTTCCGGAGCAACTCATGTCACTCCTGGTTTTCATGGGAGTTCACACTGTGAGTGCCTTAGTTCGTAATGGCGTCTGTTTATTTCCGTGCGCTGTGGCGGTCTCAAGTTCTTGTTTTGTCTTTGTTTTTCTCTTTTGCTGTTTTTGCTATGTCTTTGGAATTCGATTTTTGTGATCATCAATTTCCGTATTCTACTCGGTATTCTACTGCCGTTACTTCATAAGTTCGGGAATGTCACAATTAATTCTACAGGAAATGTCATATTTCATTAGTTCAGGAATGAAACAATTAAATGTTACATTTCATAAGTTCGGGATCGTCATACTTAATTTTGTAAAACCTATTGGAATTAATGTCGTCTGCTGCATGTAAAACCATAGGTCATTTTTGGATACGAAAATAAAGCTTTTTGAATTTTAATATAAATGCAATAGGTAGTATTTAAAAAGCTGTACAGTGAAAATGGCTTTTTTATTTACATAATATTTGTGATTCTGTATACCTGTTTCAATTTCCATCATACAAAGCAGCAAAAAAACCAGGCAGATTTTCCTGATCAATGTATCAAGACTTATTATTCAAAACAGCATCTTTAAATATAGAACTGTTTACACCCTTTATTAATATCATTTTACTTTTTTATCTTGCAGTGTGGATTAGCTGAATCGCTTGGATTCTCATACATGAACAGCCTCAGAAACTGCATGATGTTTTTTAATTGGTTTAATACGTTTTTCTCCTCAACTTTTTCAGATGTTGAGGTGAGATTACAGTAGACTGCATTAATAATTAATTTGAAAGGAAAGACAACACAAAATAACTACAACGACTGCAAAATTTCACTCACACACAACAATTTGCAAGAAAACGTCAGAGCAACACACAAATAAAAGTGAACAACGATAGAAACTCTGGATAGCCAGATTTAGTACATGCATTAGAAAAAAGCACCGCGGTAGGGTTAAACCGGTGTCTTGGAACCCAATTATCACTTCGTCCCGTTTTCCTATGCTATAATAAATAAAAGTGACAACAAAAGTCCGAATCAATTACAGGGAGAGACCAGTGAGGAAACACAACCCAACACAGAATATATTAGGCAAGCCGTCATATTCCCGACTTAGAACGGGCATTTTAAAATGAAATGGTGGGTTAAACCATGTTTAATGATGCATCAACCTCCCGCTTATATGACAACTAACTATAGCCTCTGTGTGCCCAAATTGTGTTAAATGTCAAAGCCATAACATTGTCAAAAAAATTGCTTTTTTTCACACAGGTGAAATATTTTTGTCGTTCGATGTATAAGCCCTTTCTCATGATACAGGTAAAATGTTTTTTGTCGTTCGGTGCACAAATGAAACCAATATTGCATAAAGACAAACCTCAATAGAAGAAGGCAGAACGTAAAAAAACTGTCTTCAATAAAACTTGAAATTGGAATTGAATATTTATCAATCAAATCTGGATATCGTCTAATAAATTTCTTGAGAAAAACTATTAATCTGCATTTGTCGAAGCCCTGATTTAAAAGCTTACGAATATAATAACTGTGTCGCTGGAAAAAATCTTGATAGTGACTACATGCTCTAGCGTAACGGATTAATTGAAAAAAATATACTCCATACGCGGGGGAAGACGGAATTCTCTTAACCGGCGTGACATCACAAAGCTGAACTGACCAATCCGATCAGTCGATTTAAATCTTTCACCCCCAATATAGGCGGTGACGCGATCGATGTTTACAGATATAATCTATGTAAAAATTCGATATTTTAAATTGCAGTATATTCGGTGCTATAATAACTATGATCTTGAAATTCGGATATGATGTTTATATTGATGTTCCAAATGCATATTCCGAGTTTCAATTAAATATCTTGAAAAATGGATGAATAAATAAGTTGAAGTTACTTAGATATATAATGAAATGTGGACTTTTTCGCCGCCTCCACAGGTAAATTGCCCGGATGCCCGGATAAGAGAATATTACTGTTGAGGTGTGGGAAGTTTACAATACCAAAATTGAAATCGTCTCTTTTGTCATAAATTTGTGTGCTGAGGTTGCCCTGTTGTCAAACTCCAGAAGTAAATCTAAAAACGAAACAGAATGGTCAGTGTCTGTAGTCTCCTTTATTTCAACTTCTGGTTGATATATTAATGGAATATAGTCGGCAAATTTACATATGCAATAATTTCAGTCACAATTAGGAAAGATAACTCTTACTCGAAAATTGAGTCACCGAAGGAATGTTATATCGTAATGCATTGCAGTTTTCACAATTTATATTACAATTTTATACCATGAAACCGTTGCAGTTGATATATAATTTAAAAAAAAAGAAAGAAAAGACAGAAAAAGCTATAGAAAACGTTTAATATATGAAATAAAACAATTGTACAGCTTATTTTTCTGTTGCAAATATTTGAATAGAAACAGTATAAAATCACTCTCCATCGGTCGATTGTACACCTAAATTGATTCTCTTGTACAAGCACCAGGTGACAAAGGTGAGACAACAGGTGTGAATACTACGTAACAGTTACCTGTTTCATCCAGATACAGGACAATAAACCAATTAACAGAAGGGCGTATAATATACATCCTTTACTGCAGATCCTTGAATAACAAGTAAAGTGATCCTTGAATTACAAGTAAATTTTGACAAATATACAACTTAATTTCACAACAAATTTTGAATTTGTTCATTGACCATAGTCAGCGGATTATTGAAATTGCATCGAGGATATGTATTGGAAAAGTTGTAAATTATAAAAAAATTAAAATTCAAAATTTGATGCAGGATTTTTAAAAGTAAGCGTAAAAGTATTTATATATTTTTTGGTCTATCTAATTATCATTTTCAGTTCAAAATAAATTATGATAGATCTCAAATGTCATCGAAATTCTAATTAGTGTATTCCATCACAATGCGTGTGCTCAGTTAAAGTGGTGATTCAAATATATACCGAAAATTCGGATAAGATTTCAATCATCTCGGACTCAACAAGCTTCGTCCGAGACTGGAAATCTTACCCTTGGGTGTCTGAGATTCTCCTGTCTCGCACTTCCCCTGGTGTTAGATTCTTAATATCTAAATACATGGCGAGTTCTTTTGAACATGCTTCAAATGTTTGTATCTGTCAAATAAATTAACCCAAACGTCGGTACACTGTGCTTCATTGAATTTGAACAAAGAATTTATTGTTTTGTCAAAATCATCCGAAATTTTAAATATTATTCTTAAATAAAAACGATTGGTCAAGAGTAAACTGCAGATGAAGAATAGAATTTTTTATAGTTTTCATTTTTTGAACCTTTTGTAGTTGTCTCATGTCCTTGTTGTGTCTTTGTTTTTCTGCGTTTTTTTTGTCATGTCGCTGGACTCTTATTTTTGTAATTATGACATACCTTGTTCCTTCGGTATTTTACTGTCGTTAATTGTTTGATTAAAATATATTTTTGAATAATAATGCTTGCAGATGAAAAAAGAAGTGTTTGACGGAGTCGAGGTGAGAATATACTATCCACCTAAATCATCCAATGAATTGCTGCCTGGAATGGTGTATTTACATGGTGGTGGATGGTGCATGATGGATGGAGGCAAGAAAATATTTTAAACGCAGTCGTTGGGTTAATGAATTGTTAAAAAATCCTTTCAATAATGCCAATGGGTCCGTCTGTTTTCAATGTGTTGAATAGGGATTTATAAGTTTGTATATATAGGTATACACATGCCAACATATATAGACCTGTTTCAGATCTGTTTGTTTACTAATGGTCATATGAAACGGTGCATAGTTCTAGTACATGGGCATGGTTAGAAACTATACGCTTCTTTTATTTGCAGTACAGAATTTGATTTAATGTTTGGTAAAAGTTTTTTGTTAAAGATATCATATTACTCGCATTGTTTTGGTTAAGATTTTACTTGTGATTTAAGTGTTCGAAAGTTTGTGCAGTGTCTGCAACATTTGATATTTAATAAAAGTGTGAAACTTTGATTTAGCCAGTTGATCTTTTGCAGAGTTATGTACCTTGAAGTGACCTTTTATTAAAGAAATATTAAATTCTTACAATAATCGTGGTACCTTTGATTTGAAATGGGCAACTGTAAAAAGGCTTTTTGCAGGGTTTTGACATTACAACGGTATACAGGGTCTGCCGTTACATTGCTAATCATTTGTTATGCAAGGTTGACGTTGGCACTAGAAAAATCATCAGTCTTGGTCTTTAGGTTGGTATTCTTTTATCCCGAAATTGTTTCCTGCCAGAAATATCCATCGTCGCCGCCCTGATTTTGCCAACCGCTTTTTAGTGTAATTTTGGAGTAGTCCTTGTATTAAAATGCGGAATTGTTTACCACTTTTGATGGTTACTTGTTAAGTGGGTGTAATGAGCAAATTATTAAGGAATAAAACTTTTTCGAAACAACCCTCCTATCCATATATTTCCTGCCAGTTGATTGAACATTATGTAATTGATGTATTACGTTAAAGCGATGCATTTTATTGGGCACCGAGAAATCGTTAAACGTGTTAGATGTGACAGATATCGTCATTGACACTGCTACAGTTTTCGTTATATAGTTTTGACATTGAGGGGTGTTACTTAAGGAAGACCGACACTTATATTTATATCTATGAGATTTTGTTATAAATCTGCATAGTTGAAGACCTCATCCTACATACTTGAAATCTGTAATAAAAAGGATGGGCTACAATGATTGTTTTTCTCGAATCAAGGTCGAAGTTTGTGCATTTTCGCCGTTTTTCACCTAAATTTACACGGGGAAAATAGGGAAAGGCAAACTTTAAACTTGACTGAAATGAATCTGTCGTCCATTAGAATTTTTTGTAGTTTTATCAATATTTTAATTATAATGTAAACTACGTGAAAAGATCAGAAATGAATACGTCACCATGATTTTAAAGAAGAAGAAGATATTTTATAAAGTTTCTGTAATAAAAAACTATTTGCGGGAAAAGGGAATCAATTCGCGGCAAAGTGGACGAATATGACGTTTCACATTTGTCCTTCAAATATGACGTTATAAACGAAAACCTGTCAAATTATTGTTTCGGCCAAAAAATCAAAGAAAACCGTATTCGATTCTAAATTTATGAATTGTGCAATTGAACTCCGTTTCGTATCAGTGGCTATCCAGGTATAACATCGCTAATTCGCAAACCAGTCAGTCACATTAGGTGAAAATAGTCCTTACTAAGCCGATATATTTCCAAAGAAGTGTTTATACTGCCAAACATTCAAAATGTTATATTATAAGGATTCTTCTGAGCCTTAATTTGCATGGTTTTGTCAACAAAGAAAAATTTATCAGGCATTGAAGGCGGGGGTATTTTTTCAGTAAAGCAAGTGAGAACCGAACCGTCAGTCTAAAAAGAACAATCCAAGGACAATGGCAACGTCGGAAAAACAAAGAAACATAGACATAACATTAGCACGGCACAGAAAAGAAAAGAAGACACGCACATGTACAAAAATGAACAAAATTCAAACAGAAAGTACCTACTATCCTCGCGCTGTTCGCTGCCGGGGACCAGTTCTTCCTTATATGCAAGTTAAAGATGTTGATTTTTCCGTGAAAGTTTATTAGGAGATGGCTCTTCAATTTTAGACACATGTCACTTAATTTGAACTTTTAGTAAATTTGTAACAAACTTTGAAATACTATTCATCGTCGAAACCGAATCCGGAACCGAGACCAAAATCGAAACCCGCATATAAAGATTAAACGGTGTTTGCAATCTGAAAACATGGTTTAACTGTTTTATTAGTCAAATTGTTTAGCTTTCTTTTTGAAATCTCTGAATTGGACTTTCAATCGTTGATTATTGCAATGTAGTAGAATTAATTTGGAATTCGATAATAGAATGCAATTCTGCACAATTTCTTTTGTCGAGCTTTTTTATCCTTTATATGTATTTTACTGCCGTTGTTTCATAACTTTTGACGCTTTTATACGACCGCAAACATTATGGCCCTAATGTCGTTTTCGGGGTTGGCGTTTGCGGACAGCATAACTTAGGTTCTAGTGGACGGATCATTATCAAATTTTAGTATAAACAAATAAAGGGATATGGAGTTAATACATGTATACATAGGACAAAATCCCTATAAATAGATAGTATGACTTTTTGCCACTTACGAATTCTGGATTTCTAATATCGGATTTTTAAGATAAAAGGACAAAAATTGGCCAAATAGGGCGTTTTTGCGTCTATTGACAGCATAACAGGAAAATTCCTATTTGGAGTTTGCAACGAATTTTATGTCAAATGTACCGTTCATGAGATAAATGTATAGCAAGCGATAGTCACAAAAATGCTAGTACTTCACTCCAAACTAGAGTTTCTATGCGCAAATTCAGGTATTTTGGACTAAATCTGGAGTTTGGCGATCGGAATACATAGTATGTTACAAAATACCTGATATTTCGTACGAAAACTGCAGTTTCCGATTGGAATTAAACGGAAACTAAGGTTTTCGTACGAAAACGCAAACTATAGTTTTAGCCAATGAGGTATTAGAAACGGAAATTACAATTAGGGTGTTTAATCTTCATTTAATCAGTAACGGAAACCACTATTCAGAACTTAATTTAACCAATCAAAATTATTTATCCTTTTATAATATTCGACCTTCATACATTTTGTTTGTTATACATAATAGAAATCATATAGACTGTCCTTGTAGGTGCGAAAAAAAACCAGCTGATTCGCGGGTAATGGGAGGATTCTATCTCGGCTATCTAAGATAACCTAAACAGTTGTAAATTTTGCAGTTTCAGATTTACATTTAAAACAGCTAATTAACAAACCCTGGATAATTTTTTTCATAGATAGATTTTGTCTGCGGTTTAATTCGATCTTTATTTTAGATTTTATATTTATAGTTTATTATTTGTTTTTCCATCATATCCTTTTGAAAGGGTTTTATATGATGCTATATGCAAATTTAATGAATTTTAGTATAAATAAGGAATGGCAAGGTCAATTTTTAGTCTGCGGTTTAAAATCAATCTTAAAAAACGACCAAAACAGTTCAGTGTCTTTGGAAATTCGTCATATCCTTCTGAGGGACTTTTAAAGGAGTTATGCCAATTTCATAAATTTTAGCATAAATATGGCTTAAAGGTGAGCTTTAATTATTAGAATTGACCAAAACAATTCAGTGTTTTTGAAAATTTTATTTCATCATATCCTTTTAAATCAGTTTTATATGTTGCAATATAGAAATTTCCCTGAATTTCAGCATGAATAAGACATGAAAAGTATGATAAAAGTCTTCAGTTTAAGACTGTTAATTCCTAAGTATTAACATGAAAAAGGTATGAAAAGTAAAATTCGAAGTCTTTGGTTTAAACTCAATTTTTTAAAAAGGAAAAAAAAATTAAGTCTTTGAAAAGTTCATTTCATTTATCCTTTCGAAGCAGTTTTATACGTTGTAATATATAAATTTCATAAATTTTAGCATTTTAAAGTTTGAAAACCAAGCTTTAAGATTTATTAAAACAATTCAGTTTTTGAAAATTTTGCTTCGTGATACTATTTTGATGGAGCTTCATATGTTGCGAGTGTATTTTAGCATACTAAAGTATTAAAAGATGAAACTTTACTTTGTGGTTTAATTATGCTAACATTAATGAAATTTGTTTATCGCAACATAAAAAACTGCATCAAAAGAATTTCACGAAAGAAAATTTTATAAACCTGAATTGTTTTGGTAAGTTTCAAACAAGGAGTTTAAACCACAGACTTAAAATTTTCTTTTAATACCTTGATTATGCTAAAATTAATGAAATTTGTATATCGCAACATATAAAACTCTATGAAATAAAACGTTAAAGAGATAAGAGTTTTGTTAACTTCAAAATATTGAGTTTGAACCACACACTAAAAATCCTACTTTGAAACCTTATATGTGCTAAAAATCATGAACCTTGTATATCGTAACTTATAAAACTCTTTTAAAAAGATATACGAAATGAAATTTTCAAACGATTAAATAGTTTTTGTCATATATAAAGATTAAAGTTTAAACCACAGACTTGGAATCTTGCTCCAAATACCTTATTTGTGATGAAATTCACAAAATTTGTATATCGCAACATATAAAATGATCTAAAAAGATATGATAAAATAAAATGTGATTTAATTTTGATTATTCTAAAGACTGTGTTTCAACTGCAAACTAAAATCCTACTTGTCAGACGTTTTTAATAATAGAATTATGAAATGTATTATAACAAATTCAATAAAAATAGAATCTAAACCGTAGATCAAAATCTTACTATGAAAAACTTTTTTTCCAGAGATTAGTTAAATAAAATAATTATTTTGATTCTAATTTTAAATAAAATAAAGAGAAACAAAACACAAATCAGTCTGGATAATATGGTTTCGGTCTCGGTTTTGGATCGGTTTCGGTTTTGACGATGAATAGTAAAAATGTCTCATATGTGCAATTTAACAGTCGAGTCTATTGGAGACTGAATAAGAAGTGTTATACCATCTATCTACCTTAATTATCACCATTTCAATCATCAAAAGGTATAAAACATCAGCTAAATACTCTTTGTAATTATTTTGACTAGAGGACTGATTTAGGTTATCTCCCTTTGCTGCAAATATAACTGAAATGTCTTGGCTGGTAATTATGAAAATATAATATTCAGAGATGTATCCACATTTCCACCCTCCTCGCTTTTATAATTACCATATTCGTCATTATCAGAAATGAAATAATTAATGCAACCCATATTTTGATTACGTTTTAACTTTTTATTTATATTTCACGAAAGGATATGGAGTAAATGAACATGAGACCATAACACATGTATTAACTCCAACTGCAAAAAAAATCCAATGAGCTGTATGGCCATTTCGGAAATGAGTTCCTCATAATCAGCACTAGAACCCAAACATAGGATATCCACAATTTAGAAAACTGTTTAAAATGCATTAAACCAAACAAAATCCGAATAATCAGTTAAATCAAATAGAGCTAAGGACAAAACTACGATGAAAGGAGTTAAACCTTAGGTTTTAGAATTTACATAAATTTAGATAAAAGTTATTAACAAAGTGTACACATGGGATGTAATCTCATGTACAAGTACACCATATCTAAGAAAAATAAAGAGCACACACCTCAAACATTATTTTACCAACCCCACACTGCATTAAAAGACAAATATTTCACGAAGAAATATGGAGTGAATGAACATGAGACCATAACATATATGTTAACTCCAACTGCAAAAAATATATTTAAAAATATAGAAAGATGTCTTCCCTCCCTCTTTTTCCATTTTTGTCATTTTTATGTGTTTTTTAATTTGTACATTTTGTGTTTTTTATCTTTTAATCGTGGCCAACTATACCATTTTATTTTGTTTCAAAAATATATTGCTTGTTTTTGTAAAGTTTTGTTAAACACACTATATTGTTTTTTTCAGACGGATTTGTAATTATGAACAGCGAAATGACAAAGATGGCAAACGTCGTTACAGTATATATTGAGTATGTTTTAAACTTATAAAAGTTATACTAGTATTCAATTTTTTACTGTGAAACACCAATTTATTTCTTTATCATTTACAACTGTAAATTTTCAAACCTCCCTGGACAATCTATCTTGACCTAAACCTTCAAAAGTTCCTATATGTTATGAAAAGCACATACCAGCTCTATATTATATCAAATTTTCATCATACATTTAAAGTCTTCTATGAGATTCCCGACGTTTCGAGGAAAGCCACCACGACATCACAAAATTGCACCTAAATAGTCTATGGGAAATCCCCTCCTTTAGTGACCAGTAGGTACAACATCTAATCATTTGACGTTGGTCTTAGAATAAACCTTATATATCAATGTTTAAATTTGCTTTCATTCATCAAATTCCCTCGAATAGTTCTAAAGGTGCAGGAATACGAAGTCTGTCTTAATATTTAAAAGGTCTATTTTGTCATTTATTAAATGAGAAGGAATTTGGTTTTTGCTGATTGGTCTAAACAGCATTTCCTTGATTGCACCTCAGACAGAGTAGACCTCGCGTGAGGTGAACTCGGGTTTTTCACTTGACCAATCAGTAACGACATTTCATTACAAACAACAAATTGAATTGCGCATTGTGATATTCGTTGCAAACAAAAGTGGAAGAATATTTCGATACGGTGTACGAAAAATCATTGAACATAATTTTATTAAAAAGATTCCATCAATACAAGGATGGTGTGCCTTTCATATTTACCAACAAAACATGCAAATGACTAAATACCGAAGTGAATTCAAATTCTGCATATGCGCATTTCGACAACTTGTATCCCTTCAGTGCAGATAAAATCTAAACTTTTGTAAGACCATAACTAAAAGATGTTTAAAATTGATAGAGAACAAATAACCAATATGATCAAAATATAAAGGCAAAATGAGCTAAGGACAGAGCTTTGCATTAGGGAGATACTCCTCAGTTTTCAACAAAATTTACAAACATTTAGATATTGTAAGGTTCCAAATAGAATCGGCTTAAGGTCAGCACCGAAGTACTGGCTACTGGGCTGGTGAATTCTTTCAGTCCACAAAAGGGAATTAAAAAACCACCACAAGCTGTGTTGTAGTTTAATCGCCATTACAACTGATATCACCATTTTCTAAAGTGAAACCAAAGACATAATAAAAATATGGCTTTTATTTCTGAATGCATAATATTCCGTTTGGTAACTATAGAAATTTCTGTATTTTTTCCTTACCGTTTGAGGAAAAGAACAAAAAATACTGTTCTTACCGGTCCGCAAAAAACCCCCAAAAAAAACAAAAACAAAACAAAAAAAAAATACAAAAAAAACCAACAAAAAAAAAAAAAACAAAAACAAAAAAACCCGTGTATCATTTAATACAGCAGTTCTCTCATTGACTTTTATACCATTTAATATAGCAGCTATGTTATTGACTTTAACTTTCGGTCTACTCTTGACTATTAGGACCTGGTCAAAGGTTGCTCAACCAAGCTGGACCAGGTTTGTAAAGTCATGATAACAACCTCATTCTAAGTCTATAATTGTTTAATGTTCCAAGCTTTGTTGTTTGAATTGTTTTAAAACCTGTAATGTTACACTGTAATACAACATCACGACTGTTAAGCGTACACATATACATCTAATACATTGGTGACATTGTGATGTAAAGTGACATATACAAACTGAAACGTCCCAAAGTCATTTTGCTTCATATAAAAATAAAAATATTTAATAAATAATTTCTTGAATTCTTAGTTTTAACTAAATAAAAGTAATTTTCAGTCAAAATCAAACGAATACTTGAAAAAGAAAATAACAAGTCATACGTACGATTTCAAAAGCAGTAATAAATGCCTCTCTATAGTAACTAGCTTAGCCTGTTCAATCGAGCCTTGCATAAGCAATGTGCTTTATATATTTAATGTTGATATTTGTTATAAATATAATATTATTTTAAAGTAGATGGTCTTAACATTTTCGCGAGAAAGAATCACAGTGAGTGCTGTATAATAGTTTATTCTATAAACAGATATAGAAAAGCACCGGAACATATATTTCCAGCTGCGTTTGATGATTGTTTGAGAGCGACAATTTACTTTTTAAGAAATGCAGAAAAATTTGGTGTTGACAAAGATAGAATAGGCGTTGCAGGTTTGTATTGTTCGATGTATATAAATGATAAGTTGATATCTGATTTTCAGAAAAACATTTTTTGATCGCTTGAAAACAATAGCGGAAGAAAACTATAACACGTAAATTACATATATCAAAGTCCACAGTGATGGCAAATCCATAAAAACAGAGAAATGAAACATCAAGAAAGCATGCCAAAACTATAAGCATACAACTCAAATTGAAAAAACGCATATTGTAAACTGTAGCTTAACAGGTGATCCGGAAGTGTAAACATATCCTACCCCCTTAACACCACCAGTCAATTAGTCTGTAAGTTCGGTATAAAATAAAAAATGGGAATGTTAAATCATTGAAGATGTAAAATATAGCTGAAAATGTCCATTTCGTTTTTGAAATCGACAGGTCATTTTCAATAGTGTCTAAAGTGGTGACAGTCATAGAATTTCTGAAGGGGCGAAGCTAACAAAGGCTTAACAAATCTGCGATCAAGCAGTTTCTTTTGGACGGGGTTTTGCTCTTTTCGAAAAATTCACTGTACATATTGTAAGCCTCGGTCTGGTTCTTAATTCCCTTACTGTTACTTAAACCGAATATCTGCGATGTCCGTTTTTGTGTAGACACATTGTTATATTATTTCAGGAATATCTGTTGTTAGCTTTTTGTGTCGCAGAAGTCTTTAAAAAGCTGACAAATAATTTAGTTATATGGCTATAGGTATGAATGTTCGAGAATAGCTTTGATACTTGAAAGACAATCCTTTATTTACGCTCCCTTTCAGGAATATGTACATGTTGAACCAATTATAAGTACAAGAGAGACTGCTGGGTTATCTTTTGTGTTAACAATCGTGCATCGACAGTACTTTTAAGAAAACCTAGATGGTAACATTACATTTCGAGTTTTGCAGCAATGAACATGCACATTTCTTAATGAACCAAGAATAGGAAGAAATGTAGTAAAATGGAATACATCAATTTCAAAATTGTATCTGTATTCAATCTCGCAATTTGAAGAAAAGACCATTACATTGCACTGCAAAATACATGTTCCGAATGTCATCAAATACTTTAATAACTATATCATATTTTTGAACATTTAAGGTGATAGCGCTGGTGGTAATTTGGCATTAGCAGTATCACTTCGACTTTCGGAGAATTCTAATGTTGACATTCCTAAGTTACGTTTGCAAGGCCTGATTTACCCCACAGTTCAAGCATTAGATTTTTCTCTGACCTCTTTTCAGAGGTTTGATGTTCCTCGAAGGAGAGCAAACAGCTTTGTAACAAAAGAAATAATGATATTTTGGGTAAATATGTATGCCTTTGGACATTTAGAGTATATGCCGTCATTTTTTAACAACAGTCATATCTCAACAGAAACTAAGAAGAAGTACAGAAAGTTTGTAGATCCGACAATACTACAAGGGGACTTTGGAACAGCGTCAGATGATAACATAGAAACTTCACTTTCAAACGTAGAGGAAGTCGAAAAAATTATTCTAAATCCATATTTTGCGCCATTAATGATGGATGACGACCAAATGAGAAAGTTACCCAAAACCTTGATTATGACATGTGATCTTGATGGCTTGAAAGATGAAGGTTTCATTTTGGCAGAAAGAATGAGACGTGTAGACATACCAGTAGAGCATAAACATTACGAAGGTGCTGATCATCCTTTCATGTACTTTACGTATTACAATTCTCGCATGATTGCGTTTCAAGATTTGATTTTGTATATAAAAAGTAACCTTTGAAGAACTATCTAAGAAAATTAATTCCATGTTTCAGGACTTTTCTGATCTCTGTTTTATACTCCCGGAGGTAAGATAAAGGAGCCGAGTTTAATTCTTTGAATGAACGATTCTAGATAATGCCAGTTTACAAAATAAACTAAAGCGAGAATTGTCTCTTCCAATAGGACAAAAGATGCTTGTCGTGTAATATTAAATAATTACATTTCATGAATATTCATTTGAATTCCGTCAAATTGATAGGTGAACATCGCTCAAGTGGCATATCAACGTGAAGTTGCAATTCCCATGAAACACATTTGATCATATGTCCACATGGCGGATGAATTAGTAAAAAAAGAATCCCATTGTACATGATGCACCATCTTTTTAATAAATTTGATTTTTATGATTTGGTTTTAAATTGTAAATATAAGATTTGAATGCACTATTTTGAAGTTTCATAGGGATTATGAAACTGTTGACCGGCGCACATTTTCAACATGAAGCGCTACCGCGTTTCAGTAAAAATGTGCTTCGGTCAACACTTTCATACACCAATGAAACTTCAAAATAATGCATTCAATTCTTAAATATAAAGCAAATTTTTTACAGATATAAGCAAATGTATTAAACTGACAACAATTGCAAAGACCAAAAATATTTTTGTCGTTTCCTAATATTTTGATAACAGTATTTAAGTGATTTATTGATGGTAAACATACAAAAATACCCAAGTTGCAAAATAAACAGTACATTTAGTTATGCTATACACGTGTTCCAAGGAGTAACCTCTCATCAGTAGCCTTGAAATCAAACAATATGGAAAAGGTGAATGGAAGGATATGGAGTAAATGCACATGAGACAAAGTTTTTTTATAACAATAGCAAAGACCAAAAATATAATTTATTATATTTATCACTTAAATATAATTGACTATAATTTACAATAAATTATAGCCAAACTGCATGGATACTAGCTTTCAAATTGCTTTGCTTTTTAAATTTCAAAATTGTCATTAGTTTTATGTATTTTATTGCATGGACATTGTTATTACTTATCCATGGAATGTGCTATGTGTTTTATTGTTTTTATGTATGTCATGTGTGTCTTAACTGCTTTATTGTTTTATATGTATGCTCTGTGTTGTCTTATGTTTGCCTACTTTTATGTATGCAATTTGTGTTTGATAATGCATGTATTTGTTTTGTTTTATATTCAGTAAAAAGCTCTAAGGAGCTTATGTTTATTGTTGTAATTTTAACCGAATTTCAAATAAATCTTTCATAGTCTTAGTACAAATACATAGTAAATTTTAGCAGCAATGGAACAACGCATTTATTGTTGTTGCTCATATTGGAAAGTTCCCATTACCAAAAATATCGAAATAGAAAGCTTAATCAAGTAATTAGGACACCCACTGAGTGCCATATAAAGAATAAAGTTGTAGTGTTTTTAAGGGGTTAGAATTTTGGTAAAACAGTAGATTTCTATAAATCGCTAGGTAAATTTTCATGTCAGACAAGTCTGCCTATTTGACTAGCGAACACTCTCGGGCACTTCTATCCTAGTTGCAAAATAAACAGGAAATTAAATGCTGTACACGTGTTTCAAGGAGTAAACTCTTATCAGCAGCATTAAAATCAAACAATATGGAAAGCCATAATCCTAAAGTAGTAAAAAATAGCTGTGACATTTAACTCTATTTTCAATCACAGGGCCTCCTTATCGAAAATTCCGTCAAAAGTTAAAAAAAAATGCCAAAGCCGTACTAAACAGAATATATAGAACAAGTGAGATTTAAATAAAATCAATGTATATTGTAATTCTGGTTGCATAATTTAAATAATTTATTTGTTCTCCATCAGATTTTACACGTTTTGGTTGATGGACTTCCAAATGTTTTGGTTTTATCTGCACTGATGAGACATAAGTTGTCGAAATGCGCATATGCAGAAAATAAATTGGCAGTAGCTTCGGTATTTTGATATTTAAATAAGCGATCATATTTTCCATTAAATATTTCCTACCTAAAAATATGTGCGCTTTGTTACTCAAACATTGCTAAAATGGAAATGTGGCAGATTAAACAATCCCAAAACCGTATAAGTGGTTATTTTTTAGAGTTGTAAATTTGGCAATTTATTTCAAAATGTTTGATTTCATTTTCGTGGACAGAAATATTAGCGATTTTTAATTACTTACTTGGTAAAGGCAATGGATTCCGATTATATACCAGTGCTAATGGACATCTTGACTTTACTATGGGGTATGACCAAAGCTCATTGAAGAATTCCTCATGGTAATCAATGAAAAATATCAATTGCCTGTCTTTAGCAGGAGATTCTTACTTTACTGGTGCACATGATCTCACCATTTGATTTTATTAGGTCCGTGTTGTTCATCTTTTTATTTGTGTTTCAGACTGACGGTTCGGTTCTGACTTACTTACCCATGTATGTGTAGAAACTTTGTTTCATGTACATGTACTCCATATTCTTTCTTTGTTTTCATATAAATATTTTTTTCGATATGCAGTGATCACGTGATTAACCACGCCTACAGCAATAATGAGGTATCAGCGAAAATGACCACTTATACCGCACTTGAGTATAAAGCACCATAGCTTAACCTGGTACACTAGCAAATAATTATCCAGGCAAGCGGGGTTTAAAAATAAAAGTAAAAAAGACAAAACGTACAGTCAGAATTCAACTCAATACTCAATTACGATGCTTAATACTTATTTACGTTTTTATGTGTTTTACAAAGAGGTATCGCCACTTTGAAATATATGCATTTAATGGTCTCATAACTGTTTTTCTAGGTCGTCTGCTATATACACTATCATAGAAAATCAATTCAAATGTATATATATTTTCATACTTTTAGATTAAAGTTTCAGCCATTGAACTTTCCACGTGATTGCAATTTTGAGAATAATGGACAATTTTTGTTGCTTTTATTTTGGTTAAACGTAATTCTATAGCACCTTCAGAACCAATCTAAACCAAATGTCATTTAGAAAGACAATTGCATTTGGCTTTCAATGACCTTCTAGGAGTACCTTGTTCCCAAATACTGTCAAAATGCTAAAATAGACACAAAAAGCTAGAGACTTGATAATATACACGTCACAGAATTGTTCATATTGTTCTCAACGAATTCCCATATTGTTATGAAACATTTCAAGGATGTTGATGTTGAAAAGATAACAGGAAACATTTTCAATGGTCGAAAATAACAATCAAATCACACAATCTACAAGGAACTGCTCATGGAAAACAATAAAATTACAAAAGACAAACATAAACAACGATTTGTAATAGCTGGACCTGGTACTGGCATTAGCAAGAGCTAGCGATAGGGTTAAACTGGTTTAAAGGTACCCAAACCTCCCCTTTTCGCTATCCCGTTTCCCTATAGTATAATAACAAACAAATAAAACCCAATACAGATACACTACTGACTCAAAGACCACAAATTTGAGAAGATAAGAATAAACAAAACGTAATTCAGAAAGATGAACCGGGGAGTGCTCGCCACTAATGTGCCAGCTAGCTCGTGCTTTCAACGTTTCTACAGCTTGAAGTTTTAATGAAAATTTCAAGAAAATGCATGTATGATGTTAGAAAAGGTTTACAAATAGGCAATGTTAATTGTAATTTATCATTTCTGTAAACACTTTCAATTTGAAATAAAATATTCTGTAAACCCTGAAATCAATGAAATAAGATGATTTGAACACAGTAACGTCATAAACACAATAGAAGGTTCAAAATATAGAAATGTCATTAGCTGTAGTATTGTGAAATATCATTTCGCTCGTTTGCTACGCTCATTCGCTCCTTTGCTTCATATTCTGGCTCACAGATTGATATTTTACGATACATAGCCGTCAAGAGCCCTATAACATACACAAATTAAACCTAGATGTCCATCATATTGATATTAATAAGAAATCTTAAACACGTGTCTTATCCTTTAACTACAAGGGTGTAGGGTGATGAACGATGAGCCAAATTCATACATCCAGAATGCCTGGCAATATAAGGATTACTTACATGTACAGACAGAGAACGTAAACGACGAAAACGAAACAAACAGAACATAAAATAAACTTAGTAAAATGAAACACTAACAATGTGAACCCCTAAAAACAGGAGTGTCAGCTGCTCACATGCTGTATCATTTGATGTCTGACGGTTTCCTGTTTTCCATATGACATAAAAATGCTAAATGTTAAATGATCGCCGTTAATTTTTTTGCCGTCAAATTCTGTAACGCTTAAATCTCTTACTTTAAACTTATGGTTTTATTTTGGTTTTCGTCCTAATGACTACCTGTATTGATTCTATAACCAGGAAGCATTCCTTGTTGTTACGTCTTTTATTTTTTCATTTTAATCCTACTGCATGGTAAAGATATACTTGTTTTGACTGTCATATTCTTAATTACATACCATCGTTCATGAAGCTAACCCCTTGTAGTTGAAGGATTACACACGTTTGAAGCGTCTTGTGAATATGAAGTATTCAGAATATCTTAGTTTCATACTAAGGTTGCATAAATCATAATTTTTCCTACAATATTGAATCATATAAGGTGAGAGAACAACGCTTCAATGTACTTTATGTTATTACAAATATCTGTATAAATATACATACAAGATATTAATGATGGTTTCGTCACAAATAACCTTCTTTTGAATTTAGAATATACATATATATGCAGACAGATACTAACTTAATTGTAGGACATCTGAAAAAAGACCCCAAGGGAACCCTGGAATATAGAAATAGGACCCAGTATTCCAGGCTGTTGGGTACATCCCCTCCAAAACTGGATGTCCGTTGTTGTGTGCAAGTTAAATGCACAACCCATCTTTCAGATGGGATGTAACCTCGTATTGGAAGAAATGCCTCGTTTCCTGCAAGTTAAAGAACCCTTGAACTAAGCTCTTTTATCAGTGGTCCGTAGGTGATCGGCTAGAAGGCTAAATTCCACCCCCCTTTCCATTTTACCTTACTTTTCATGTGCAGTCAGAATTTTCCGTTCCATCTCCCTTTCCATACCCAAAAAGATTATTTATTGACAAACTTGTTCTCGTCTTGATATAGCTGAAACATTAAACAGTATTTAATCTATTAATCAATCATCTGAAAAAAGCTTGAAGCACACACACACACACACACACACACACACACACACACACACACACACAAATCATAAAAACTGATTTGCTGCATAGATCACGCATCTTTTAAATTTATCTGATTACATGTAATGTAGTTGACCTATATAATTTTAACTGTGTGTTTTTGTGGTTAGTTTCAATAAGGTGAGTATATTCAATTTTGTACCTTTTCATTGAAAATGTAGGAATTCAACCTGAATGTCTTGTCTATACATTTGCATTATTTGAAGATACTATATGTATATTTTATGTTGGTCAAACTAATTTTACTAATATTGATAAAAATAATGTGTAATCTGATTGCATTCCTTTTAAGAAGTATTTTGGCACAGGTGAATGAATTTTCAACAAATACCCGAGACCAGCAGCAATCCAAAATTTATAATATATAACCTACATGTCATACTTTCGAAGATGCGGACGAAACATGTCAACAAATCGTAGATGCGGACACTTTTTAATGTAAACATCAATAAATTTGTCATTTTCACACCAGAAGAGGTAGGAAATTTACATTATTTAACAATAAAACGTAAATTGTGAAGCGTGCATTCGAAAAGTATTATAATCTGCTTCCAATCCGCGTTGTTTCTGTTTAAATTGGTTCTGTACTTTTCTAGATTACCTCGTCATAAGTTGACGATGAATAATGTTGATGAAAGGTTATCTAACTTTGATTGGTTATATTTTTGGATTCATTCATGCTAAAATATTGTTAATGTTACATGTCCAGCAGAATCCATGCACAAAGTCTTAAAACACAAAAGCAGGCACTCACATTAAACTCTATTAGAATGATAAAGGTACAAGCAATTATGCGAAGACGAGGAACGGTACAGGCATTTTTCGAAGGATGCAGTCATTATTTATTGAAAGGTACAAAAGTAATTTATACAGTTTGATATTAAATAAAATGATTGAAGAGGAAGCGAGTCTAAAATGAACAATTCAAAAGCATGTGAGCTGCTAAAAGGGATAAACTTAAAATCTAAAATATAACATCAAGTTATAAAAGACACATGGCTGAATAAAAGAGTAAAAACAATAAAAGGGTCGACCAATATATTTCGGCAAATCTACCGTCGTCAAGTGGGTCATGAAGAATGAAGGAATAGTTTAAAAAAAACATGGGTGAGATCAGGTACACCTAAAGAGTAAGCATTTCCTACTTATTATAAGGCACCCGCCGTGTTGAACATGTCAACATCGGTTGTAAAGTCAAATCCTGTAGAGTAATAACAAACTTTAATGGCAAAGAGAAAGATCTGTTGTCATCTGGGAAACAGATATTTCATAGTGGTCCAAAAGATCGTAATGTCGACCGTAAAACTTCTGTAGTGATGACTTCAAGTTATGGGTAACAAACCCTAGCTTAAGTTGCCTATTTGTAAGCTACCGAGCTCTATCACGATAGTCACTGTATCCACCACATGCCTTTGAGAAGCGAATAAGTTGGGCGATTTAAATTCCATATGTCGATGCTTTAGGAATGTTGCTACAAAGAAAAGGGATGTTGACTATGGAAAAAGTGAAGTCACCGCGTTTGTCACACAGCCTAGTTTGTAGTGAACCTATGTTGTCAATTTCAAGATGAAGATCAACGAACGAGGCCGGTGTGGAAGTATCTGTAATATTCTTAATTTCGAGCTCTTTTAGATAGATAAGATGAACAAAATCATCAAAGCGCAGATATTTAGTGATAAAATATAATCTATATAACGAAAGCTGAAATAAAAATACAGGGCCAGTTTTTAACTTTATGTTGAAGAAGCCCTTCGTTGAATTCAGCCTAATATGAGTAGAGAAACCGATCGGCTGAAACAGGTGCACAATTTGTGCCCATTGGAATCCCGATAGTTCATGAAAAGGGCCAGGAGGCAAACTGTCATTTGACATAAAAAATAAAAAAATAGTATGGCTAATTCAAAGCGGACGTCAATTTCCCAAACTAATTCCGATGATAACAGTCCGCCTGTATTTAGGCTTAAATAAAAAAAATTTCATGATGAGATTTTACAACAAGGAAAATGCTAAGGGTAGCTTTTGCCATCACTTTGCGTCTGTCGTCCGTTTGTACGCCCGTCCCTCGTCCGTTCGTCCGGCGTAAACATTTTATTCAAAGATCTTCTTCTCTGAAACTACTGGGCCTATCGGAACCGGACTTGGACACAGTAGTCCTTCGGTAACCCCGTCCAATAAGGTGTTTTTCAGGTTCGGGCAATATCCAACATGGCCGACAGCGTGAAACGTAGTTATAACATTGGATCCTATGGGAAAACACATATGCAGAAAGTAAATTCACAGTAAATTCGGTATTTTAGTTATTCAAAGATCTTCTCTGAAACTGAGCCCATTGGAACCAAAAATGGAAACAATACTCCTCGGGTAGTCCCCTGCAAAAAAGGGGTTTTCTGGACTATGGTATATCCAACATGGCCGCCAGTGGGGGACATAGTTTTAACATTGGACCCTTTGGGAAAACAAATTCAAAGATTTTCTCCTCTGAAACTAGTGATCTAGTTGGAACCAAACTTGGACACAATAGTTCTTTAGTATACCTAGCAAAAAAGATATGTTTTAGTTCCGAGCAATATCCAAGATGGCCACAATAGTCATTGGGTGGTCCCAATACACACTAGGGTTAGTGAACCATAAAAACCCAATTGGAGCAGATCTTTGAATGCGCTTTCCATTGACTTCATAGTAAAACTTTAAATGTAACGGGTTTTTTCCTTTTTTTAGGCGCGGACCAATTTGTCAAAGGTACTGTTTAAGGGCTACAACACTAAATTGGGGTAATAACAAAATAACGGAACAAAGTTTACAAGAGCCGAAGTCCATGAGACTAATAGCCAATCAGCTGTAAACTACCAGAAAAAATGTCGACAGCAATAGTCCTGACTTGGTACAGGCATTTTAAAAGATATTGTGGGTTTAACCGGTTTTATGGCATGCAAAACCCCCATTCCATTGCAGTAGTGTCCGGTAGAAACTCAACAGCAATTACTACTGAAAGGTCGTAGACAGTAAAAAGAAATGATCATCCCAATACTAAGTAAAAAGGAATCTTGAAACAGACCGAAACTTCAAAATTTTCCACAAGGGACTGATATCTATAAAAGAATTTTTAGTGATCGTATGATACGGACTTTTTTGAAGCACTGGTTGATAAAGCGCCCATTGAGATAACTATTTGTAATGTGAACGTCAGTACTATTTGTGCTTGCATTAACCCAAAAGTTTTTTTTAATTGGGTCCATGTTTTTCATTTTTATGACCCAAGATCGAGGATCGGGTGGGGGGGGGTGCATATTGTTTTGTCCTGTCTGTTTGTCTGCTTGTCTGTGCGTCCGAAACTTTAACCTTGGCTATAACTTTCGAACTATGTAAGGTAGACTTTTCATACTTGGCAAGTGTATAGATCTAGACAAGAGGAACATAAATATGCAAACAAAAAAATTAGATCAGGTCAAACTAAGGTCAAGGTCACAGAGGTTTAAAAAGGTTTAAATGGCTGTTTTTTGGGTTTGTTTTATGTTATTGCTAATGAAATTGCACAGCTGTAGTATGACAACAGATTTGAGGTAGCATTTACCGTTTGAGAAACAAGAGGCCCAAAGGGGGGACAAACGGAAAAAATGAATTTTTAAATTTTTTGTCAGATCTTGATGCAGTATTTTTCTGTATGTTTTTTAGCATCTTTGAACAGATACATTTAACAATTAAAACTATTTCAATAAACAAGAGGCCCAAAGGGGCTGAATCTGTTTCAGAATAAAGGGGTTTAATTGTGTATTTTTATGGTAATTAGCAACTTTTGAACTATGTGAGATAGACTTTTAATATTTGGCAAGTGTATAGGTCTAGTCAAAATGAACATAAATATGCAAAAAAATTAGGTCAAAGGTCAAGGTCACAGAGGTCAAAAAGGGTAAAATTGGGTATTTTCATATATTTTACGGTAATAAACAACTTTTGAACTATGTAAGATAGACTTTCAATATTTGGCAAGTGTATAAGTCTTGTCAAGAGGAAAAAATTAGGTCAAAGGTCAAGGTCACAGAGGTCAAAAAGGGTTTTTATCATATATTTTACTGTAGAATCTGGGGCATATGTAGGACACATCTTGCAGTATATGTGTGTGTCGTTTCATTTTTCTTTTCAGTGCCGTGCTCGTTTTATGTCTTTGTTCCTTTGTTTTTCAGATGTTGCCATTGCTTTTGGATTGTTCATTTTAGACTAACGATTTGGTTCCTGCAACCTATCATTTTATTTAATATCAAACTGTATAAATTACTTTGGTACCTTTCAATAAACACTGACTGCATCCTTCGAAAAATTGCCTGTACCGTTCCTCGTCTTCACATAATTGCTTGTACCTTTATAATTCTAATAGAGTTTAATGTGAGTGCATGCTTTTTTGTTTTAAGACTTTGTACAAGGATTCTGCTGGACATGTATCATTAACAATATTTTAGCATGAATGAATTCAAAAATACAACCCATTAAAGTTGGATAACCTTTCATCAACCCTTTTCATCGTCAACTTATGACGAGGTAATCTAGAAAGTAAGTACAGAACCAATTTAAACAGAAACAATACGGATTGGAAGCAAATTATAATACTTTTCGAATATACGCTTCACAATTAACGTTTTATTTGTAAATAATGTGAATTTCCTACCTCTTCCGGTGTGAAAATGACAAATTTGTTGATGTTTACATTAAAAAGTGTCCGCATCTACGATTTGGTGACATGTTTTGTCCGCATCTTCGAAAGTATGACATGTAGGTTATACCCCGTGTTTGTAAAGGGAATGTGGAAATGATGTGACACTTGTATCATACCAATAAACAGTGAAATGATATGGAGTAAATGCACATTACAAAAAAAAAAAAAAAAAAAAAAATGCAAATGAGAAATGGGCAAAAAAACATCTGGATGTGGCGTCAACAATTAGCAACGAATTCCGCTCAAATCGGTGGAAGTTATAATCTTGAATCCTATGAGAAATGAATGTGCATTGTTGAAGGACTCGGGATGACTTCAAGGAGAAGAAAAACAATAAAAGCGTTGCTTAATTGCTTGTTTTAACCATGTATTTGTTGTAGAGACTAATGTGTAATTATCCCATTTTCCATCCATTGTTAATATAAACCGACCAGGAGTGAGGTCATAAAGATAACCACAGGAACAAATAGCAGCATAAACTGCTTCATAAAATTCTCTGACGTACTGGGTAATTATGGGTCTTCATAAATGCTCCTGGCAAAAGTTCAAACTACCATGGTCATGTGAGCTAAAAAAGGGTTGTATTTTAATCACATTGACCTACTTTGAATGAATAAAAAATGCACAAAAGTATTTTGACCAAACATATACTATATTTCAGCAAACATGTTGTGCATAAACCAGAAAAGGACCAATGTATGGAGATGGGATGTTGTCTCCTTGACATTTACCCCATTTCCTTTCTTTTTCGTATGTACGTGCTTAGAAAATTCCGCCTGGTGTGGCAATATAATGGTTTTGCAAAATTAAAATTATATCTGATCGTTATAATCATATCTTTTTGATTCTCTGTTACTTGCAGCGACCTAGTAAGAAACACTTTTTTAACTGATTAAATAGAAATAAATAAAAGCTTAAATTATCTGTTATCATAACAGGGCTGTTTGCTTCTAATCTACACACTTCTCGTAGAGCAGATAAATATATTACATAACTATCAAAATTCGTGGACATACATTGTGATGCATATGCTGAATAGTAATGATAATAATTAATACGCTGTTGTTTTATGCCGAGAACCGCTGCAAAAATTGCATACTTTAAGTCTATTTATTGCTAATTTTTTTACAGAACTACAAGATGCCACGTTGGCTGACTTTGGCCATTGTTATTCTTTGTATAGGGTACTATTTATATATACCACTCCCAGACAATGCAGGAGAACCTCTCAAACAACACTTTACATATGCTGCTTTTAAAGTAGTGGGAGATATTGTAAGTATACTATATATATACCACTCCCAGGCAATGCAGAAGAACCTCTCAAACAACACTTTACATACGCTGCTTTTAAAGTAATTGGACCTATTGTAAGAATACTACTTATATATACCACTCACAGACAATGCAGGAGAACCTCTAAAACAACACTTTACATTTAAAGTAGTGGGAGATATTGTAAGTACTATTGTTGGGCCTGTACCCGTAACAACGGTGTAATCCTTAATGTATTGACATCTGTATCTAGCAAGAAAAAAAAAGAAAAAAAGTAGAGAAAACATGATTCTAATTTATACAGAATACCAATACTAGAAAAAAAAGTTATTATTAATCAAATAACTAAATACGGAAGTTACTGTGAATTTCATTAATTTAATTCAATCAAAATGATGTTTCAGCTGCAGATAATCTAGAAATTCTCTCTTTTGCAATATATTTGGTATACCAACAATCAAAATCAACACCAGTGGAGAACAAGGTTTACGTTAAAATGTTTAAAATTTCAAAAATTGGACATAGGGAGTAGTAAAATGTCTTGGGGTTTATTTTGGTCATGATAAAGGGGAATGTGCGAGATCAAACTTTAACAAACAATATGCCAAAGCAGAGAAAATTGTACGCGATTGGAGTAAAAGAAATCTTACTATGATGGGAAAAATAAGTGTTGCCAAAACTTTGATGATTCCAAATATCACGTTTTTAGCACCAGTCACTGGTATAAATAAGGAGTACATTTCTAAATTTAAAAAATTGGTGTTTAACTTTATTTGGGGTGGAAAACAAGAAAAAGTGAAACGGACTGTCCTATGTTCAAAATACGATGAAGGGGGTTTGAAAATGATTAATATAGATATATTTATAGATACTATATATGTTAATTTGGTGAGAAATTTAACAGACTTTGATGACAAGTTACCTAGTTGGAAAGTTATTCCAAAATTTTATTTCGACAAGGTTGGAAAAATTTCATGCTGTTTGCAATGAAAATGGATAATATTCACAACATTAATAATTTTGATACACCTATGCCAGAATTCTACAAAAAATTGTTAATGTATGGATGAAACATAAATTGGCATCCAATAAAAATAACCCAGAAAATTATAGAGAAATTAGGAAACAAATAATTTGGGGAAACAAATTCATAAATTTCAGGGGAAAAGTTTATTTTACCACAATTGGATAAAAGTAACTAAATATCGAAGTCATCGTGAATATGATATTATCTATATTAATGATTTACTTTATGACCAGTAGGATATCTCACAAATATTTTGCTTAGTCGTTTATCTTCAAAAAGTAACTGGTTTTCAGAATATTCTAAATTAATAAAAGCTATACCAAAAGATTGGCTACCCAAACTCAACCACCAAGATTCGATTAACACTAGAATTAAAACACGTTCACAAATCCAAATAAGTGATAAACAAGAAAAAAAACACTTATTGCAAGATTTATCGTCTAAACAAATATATACATTACTTATGGCATTTCTCTATGAAAAACCAGTTGGATTTTCAAAATGGGAAACCTACTTGGAAGATAGTGACTTGTACAGAAAAATAAAAAATAATCTACTATTTAATTATAGATTTATAATAGAAAATAAATTAAAGATGCTTAAATGGAAACTGTTGCATTATATTTTACCCTGTAAACAGCTATTGGCAATATGGCGGTTATCTGACTCTGCACAATATACTTTATGTAATGAGGTAGAAAATTATGAACAACTTTTTCATACATTGTTTTGAGTTTGATTTTTCTTCCGTAGTACGACAGGAAAAATGAAAGTTTTATTCAGTAACCTTAAAATAGATAATCATGTGATTAGTTTGAAAACAATTGTATTTGGTTACAAGATAAATGAAGAAAATATACTGGATTGAACTTAATCCTTACACTTATTTTGTTCAGTATCCATAAGTCTTTCTATATGTCGGGAAAGAAAACAAAAGAATTAGATGTTTTCTATTTATTTAAAAAAGAATTTTTAAAAAGATGTGACGATTCCAGTTTTAAAAATTAAAGGCTGATAACTTTCTAAAGAAAATAGAATTATTTTTTAAAAGTAACACTCACACACCTCATAAATATATAAATTGTTACGATACGGTTAATGTAATATGATTGTTCTATATACTATATATTATATTACAATTTATAGGGGATCGCTGTACCCTATAAATGTCGGTTAAGAGCATTATAGTGCAACAAAGAATTTTGTTTTGTGTTAAAAAAAAAATCAAAAATCGATTATTTCAGGTATGCACTTGTTGCTAGTTATATTTAAGGGGGTGTGTGAACCAAAGACTTAGGCAAATTATACATTCAGCATAGCTAAAAGTAGTGACTTTTCAGAGATTTCACTGTGTAGTAAAAAGCTAAACTATTATATTGCCAAAGAGATTATAAATATTTATTTATAAGCCGTGATCTTAAAGAAAAAAAAAAAAAAACGCTTCAGCAACCCCGCATCATCTTTTGAAACGCAACAGCTGAGAGTTTAAATTACATAGCAAAACGGACTTAGATCTGAAACGTCTATGTAGCACATTACTTTTTATGGACGTTTTAGAAAATCTAGCATGTCTTTAGCCTACATCGCTTCATTTTAAGTTCTATTGTTATCATACTTTTGTAAATCTTAAACATCTACCATACAATTGTACAACATTATTTAGAAGGTCTGAGATGAACATTACAGAAAAAAGAAGGGAAACGGGGAATGTGTCAAAGAGACAACGACCTAAGGGGGTCTTTTGAACTAAACAAACAAAGACATTATGGCTTTTGAAATATTTACACATACACCATAATTAACGGTTCACCTAATTAAATGAAACAAATCTATCAGTAGTTAACTATCCCAAAAAATCTGCGTTTTTCCAAAAACGTTTTTGAAAAACGCAGATTTTTGGGTTAGTTTACTACTAATGACGGGACTATAGAACAAACAAACATGTAAGATTTGTTATTCACTACGGTTGAGACGGATAAAATGGTCTAGATTTCACTCACATTTTTTACGATGTTTACGGATTAAACATCTCACAAGTAAAACAAAAATCTTATAGGTTTTACTTCGTTCTAGACTCTGCTTTAAAAAAATTAAGACACGACTCGTAAACACAATCATTTTTATATAAAAAGAAAAATCATATTCTAGTAATAAAAAATGTTTAGAGGAACACAGTTCTGTGATCTATATGAGTATTGTAACTTTTTACTAGACACGCCTATAAGAACTCCACAAAATGGACAAGCACAAGTCAAAACGGATTATAAATTTAGCATAAACGATGGGGCTTCGTTTTATGACTGGTACAATGGGTACTTTTTGATCAAGTTCAGAGTAGATAAACTAGCTGACGGAGCAGCACCAGATAATGACACAGTATCTGTTATTTCAGATGTAACAAATTTTCTTAGTCAAATGACAGTTAGACAAAATGGAAAAATAGTGTACGACTGCAACAATTTATCTCTAGCAAATCACGTCAAATCATTGCTTACGCTTTCAGATGGATATGTGAATAGTCTAGGAAAAAACAGCTTTATTTACCCGGATAACATAGCAACCACTGCTGATAATACAGGGTTTGCTGCAAGAACAGCGTTAACCAATGCAAGGAGAGAAGTAACAGCAGAAATACCGTTGAATAGATTTTCGTTTTTTCATTCACTAGAACAAAATCTTTTACTCCCAGCACAAATGGGAATAACCGTAGAAATAAACAACGACAATTATTTATTATACAAGGCCGATGGTGCTAATGACGGTAGAGTTGTAATTACACACTTTGAACTTTGGATCCCCAGACTTAAACTAAATTCTGTTGGTTTAACAAATGTACTTCAGAATTACATGAAACCAAGACGGTGGACATATCTAAGAGAATCTATTAACACTAGTACCTCGGGTCAATCTGTTGAAGGGTCGTATCGTATTACAACAGGGATAAAACACCCGAAACACGTAATCATATTTTTACAAAGGAGTGACAAACATAATGATCAAGAACAAAATCCTCTGTTACTCGACACTTTCAAAGTAAATGCAGCAAACACAAATTGTACCCTCCTGACAGCAAGATTAGAAGTTGGTTCTGGTATCTTTTACCCGGAAACAGGATATAGTTCGAATCAACTCAGTAGAATCTTCAGAGATGCATGTAATTTAAAGCCTAACGCAAGCAACGACTATGACACCGGGAACATGCTTACCCTTAGCAACTTTGGTTCTCTATACGGACTAATCTAT
The DNA here is from genome assembly GCA_002080025.1 of Modiolus philippinarum. Taxonomy (NCBI): domain Eukaryota; kingdom Metazoa; phylum Mollusca; class Bivalvia; order Mytilida; family Modiolidae; genus Modiolus; species Modiolus philippinarum. Next base: position 60,541 of record MJUU01072390.1, read on the forward strand.
TTTGATTTGACTTACGCACACGAATCGGTGAGTATGGACAATACATCCCTGACTCTGCATTACAGACTGAACATACCTCCAGCTGCTGCATATCGGATCTTTGCCCTTGTACTGAACGAAGATGATATAATTTTAGACACAATTGGAAATGATATAGTAATTATCTAAGGTATTAAAAAATGAGTAAATACGTTAACTATAGTCTTGGTTTATCCGAAGGTCAGAGGAAGAATTTAGCTAAAGCATACAAAAACATATCTTCTCTAACATTAAGACTAACAAACAACCAATTAACAGATGACTTCCTATGGCGCTAACACAAACACAAATAAATAAAATACAGAAAGCAAAGGCCTCTGGTACTGGGGTTCATATAAGAATTTCAAAGACACAAATGACAAATCAATCACAAAACGGAGGTTTTCTTGGAGCACTCGCTAAACTTGCACTTCCGGTCATAAAGAAAGTGGCATCCAAACTATTACCTGCCCTTGGCATCGGAGCGGCCTCCGCTCTAGCTGAAACCGGGTTGAAAAAGGTGTTTGGTAGCGGTTTAACAGCAGACGTACCACACAACAAAATCACCACCCTCTTACAAAAACCCTACGTTGACCACCTAACAAAAACACAGAAAGAGCAATTGCAGTCAGCACTCAAACAGAAAACAGGAACTGGTCTTAGAATCACAAAAAGACAACAGACCGGTGGATTCCTTGGTATGTTAGCCAGTTTGGCAGTGTCATTGCTGGCCGGCCTAATGGGGAAAGGACTACAAGTCGAACGCCCGTGCAAAGGACTACAAGTAGACAGCGTACGGAGACCCTATGTCATGCAAAAAAAAGTACCTACGGCAGACGCTTGAACCGCTAACTAACTTTGATATTTTAGATTGGGTTGATAAACTACGTATTACCTCTTTTAGAGGAGTCTACAGCAGGGACAATCTACCACTAAAACGAAATAAGAATGAGTCCGGCGTCCTTAATTTGGACGCTACAAGTGGTGCCGGTACTCATTGGGTGTGTTGGGACTTCCGTGACATAAGAAATATTTACTTTGATAGTTATGGTCTTTCACCACCACAAGAATTTATTGACTATATAAAGGGTAAATACAGACGTAACACAATACAGTACCAACACAAACTAAGTGTTCTATGTTGCTTCTTCTGTCTGTTCTTTCTACGAGAAGCACAAGAGAAAGACATCTACGACATAATATACAAAGACCTTAGTACCCGCGGCAGTCCGACGGATACGATAAAAAATGAAATACTATTAAAAGAGTACTTCAAAAAACGAGCTACTGCGTAAAAGAGAAAAAAGTCACGGAGTCTCTTTCTCCAAGGGTGGTACAATCACCCAACGATAAGTTCATAGAATACAGCACGTGTGCCACCTGCAAAATCACGAAAACCAAGTTTGTGCGTGGCACCGCCGGAACCGCAGGAACGGGAACCGCCGCAGGAACCGCAGGCAGTAAACTTGACATACACAAGGCCATCAAACCTGTAATGCCGAAGGGCGGAATTACTCTACCAGGAACGAATTACTGTGGGCCTTACAACACAATGGACTTACCCACCAAGAACAAATTAGATAGGGTTTGTAGGAGTCATGATTTGTGTTATGATGCGCAGATCGACAAACGGAAATGTGACAAGAAGATGATGTATGACCTAAAACAAGTAAAACCATCATCAGTCGGTGAAGCTGTAAACAAAAAGATAGTTCAGGGTGTAATAGGAGCAAAAAGCAAACTGGGACTCGGTGTAAAAAAAGGAGAAAATAAAGTGGACAGACAAACTAGCAGAAGAACTACATAAGCAAGCAAGAAGAAAGTTCCCTCTCAGACAAGTAAGAGTATCACATGTCGATGACACCTGGAGTGCAGATCTCGTAGACATGCAAGCTTATTTCAGAGATAACAAGGGGTACAAATACTTACTAAATGTGATTGACGTATTCAGCAAATACGCTTGGAGCGTTCCACTAAAATCAAAGACAGGACAAGAAGTGGCTATTAGATTCGAGAGCATACTAAAAGAGGGAAGAACTCCAGAATTACTATGGGTCGATCAGGGATCAGAGTTTTACAACCAGAAGTTTAAGAAACTCCTAGAAAACTAAAAAATAAGAATGTACTACACTTTCAATCAGGGAAAGGCTGTAGTAATAGAGCGCTTCAATCGCACACTCAAAGGTAAGATGTTTCGCTACTTTTCCGCCAATAACACCTACAATTATATCTCAGTACTTCCACAATTAGTAGAGCAGTACAATAACACGAAGCACTCGTCAATCAAAATGAAAGCAGTAGAAGCAAGCAAATCCTCCGTTTACTCAGATACGAAGGATACTAAGACTAAACCAAAATTCAAACTAGACGACAAGGTCAGAATATCTAAAAAGAAAGGCACGTTTGAAAAGGGTTATACACCCAATTGGACCGGAAAGGGTATTCACACGACTTTAACTCCTGGATTCCGATGTCGGACTTGCAGTCTCTCGGACATAAATAAAAGAACAAGGGTCATTATTCCACACCACTTTATACGCCCACCAACCGGTGTTTACCACCGTTAGAATATTATCGTTTGCCGCAGGCACTCTTACTACCCTGTAAAGATCGGGAGGGAGACTATTAGGACATATCGGATCGTCGTCAATATTCCAATCGTCGTCTGTGAACCATTCGGGATCGGTTTGTTTCTTAAACATTATTTCTTCTATAAATTCATTCATCTTTTTTAACTGATTTTTATCATATAAATTACACTAAAACTTAATTTCGACTTCAATGACATTTAGTGAGGTCATTGGAGAAACTAGCCAAACGATTCCGGTTGGGGCTATAACTCCAAAGAATATTTCGTCGTTCTTTTCAAACGTCTGACTCATTTTTATATCAAATTGATTATAACCACCGATGGATTTCCTGGTCTCTAGAATTTCGGTGCTAGTTATTGGTGTCGTCCCTTTTTGTAACATGAGATGTACGGAGGAGTGCCTACGGCAGTATCTTGTCTCATACCCCCGACGCACAAACGGACAGTAAATGTGGGTGTACACTTATCCTTGAATTTTATCCACTGCTGAAACCCATTCCCGGGTGAGTGTAAGATCTTCCCGTTTATAACAAATGGTTTATCAATAGTCAAGTTGTTGTCTGCCGCAGGCACTGGAAGCCCGATCGGTATCGGAGTTACACGAGGAGCAATAGGTACGTAGACATACCGAATAGACCGCCCAGAAAGTAACTAAAAGTGTATCGTGTTGTGTTATACATGTTGGTATTGTTCCTCCGGGATTAGTCTAAATTTTCTCACCCGATAAACTGTTTTTCCTGTTATACTAATCATCACATATTTAGCAATATAACCCAGGTGCAATTTGACTTCTTGAGCCCCATTAGAAAGAACAACGGAATACTCTTTTTTCCATTGTCCTAAGTTCCACCGATGAAGTTCACTTCCAAAATCATTCCAAGTATGACACTCTATGGAACACGCTTTACCATTTAATTCAATGTCGATATTTGCGATTATCTTTTTTCGATATAGACCTATAACGTCACGCTTGCTAATTATTCTGTATTCAGTAGTTTCGCCGTTAGTATAATTCTGCTTTATACCGGCATATCAAAACTAGTTCAGAACCGTAATCACGGATAGAATATTGAATATCTTTCCCAATACTCTGTAAGAATCGGAACAACGAATGAGTGTTTTTCCCTAATTCGACCACCGCAATCCTACTCTTCTCGCTTAATTTCATAACTACTGAAAAGGCTGCACTAAAAAGAAATGAACAAGTAGCGCTATTTCTTATTTTCTCGATATGAAAAAGTGTTATCTCGTCCTTATTATCTGTTCTTGTTCTTATGAAAGATATTTCCTTTGATGCGCTCAATTGATCTATTTTCAACACGATCTTAATGTCGTTAGTAAATACGGGCTCTTCTGGCGACTCAAATATTAGATGCGCACCAAACAAATAAAGAGTTTCACCGGCACTGCCGTCCGTCGGGTTTAGGGTTAGTTTCCAGTTGTCGAGATCCTCCTCTATATCACCGTTGTTATAGGATTCGTCCGATAACCACTTGACTTTTACATTCGTAGACAAATCATAATATCCGGGTTTCACTCTTGCAAGAAATGATGCAGCTTTCTTTTTCTCGTACTTCTTTTCTCCTGTTTTATTGAAAAATCTCCTTAATTCTCTCTTGTTATCCTGAATTTTAGTATCTATTTCATTTTTTGTATAACGCTCATAATCGGCTAGATTGGTGTCTACCTCAGTCTTAGTATAAACAGGGTCTAGAGCATTAAATTTGGCGTCTACCTCAGTCTTAGTATAGACAGGGTCTAGCTTGGCGTCTACCTCAGTCTTAGTATAAACAGTACTTATTTTTTTTATCAAGTTGTGATAGGTGAATTGGTCTTAGAAACTGTCTGTGCAAGTCTTCTTAGTTCTCGTTGACTTGCAGCAAAAAAAGTCTTTTTTTATAATGCTTTATTGGCAAAGACATATATTAGATTGATAATAAAATGGCACATGTTTTTAATCTTGATACAATACTTTTGTTTTTACGGAAAATATAAGGAAAATTGTTCAATATTCAAATATTATGGTACAAATACAAAAAAGACAAGTCAAATTTGATACATACACACAGGTATCCAAAAGAAACATGTACAACTGCATGTCAAAAGATGCATATACATTTGTACAAATACAAGCATCAACACACAACAATGCATACATATCAGACACCCACTAGAAAGCATATTATTTAAACATTATTTAAAGAAAACGGTAATAAAAAGGGTATAAGGGTCGAGACAAGAGGTGCGGACTGGAGAGAAAAGAACTCTACAAATTTCCATCTATATGTCTCTGACATGCATAATTTCAAACAAGATTATTTAAATACTATATGAACGACAAAAATAGTTGGTATTAGGGTATTAACAAATATTTTTTCTTAATCCTTTAATGAAAATTAACCGAAATTTTCTGTTTAAAATGTACAGAGGACACAAGTGCAGAAAAAATAAATATATAACCTCCTGAATCACATCCATTACCAACATACATACCAGTGCAAAAACTTACAAATATAAATCTTACTACAAACAAACAGAAAAGCTGCACACACATAAAGTCTCTGTCCATCCCTGAGGTGTGCAGCTGTAATATGATATTTATGCACTTTCCATTCACTCATGGACCTTACATGCAAACCTTGCATACAAAATACACACACACATGCATATATCAACCCTGTGTCACTCTGTAATTCTACATATTTGCCTTTTCAGGAACTACAGGAGAGGTAACCAGGGGTTCCAGCAGTTATTTGCTTTTTCTATGGGATTATTTTTGTAAAATATATATTTTTTTATTAAAATATTTTCTTTTAAGTAATTTCTCAATGCCAAATTATTGATTTGTTTACAATTTAGTTTTGACATATAGATATAGAATTTTGTGTATAGCATAATTAAATTTCTAACATAATTCCTGTCTGTTTTTTTGTAAATATCCAAATAGAACAATTTCTAAGTTAATTGGCAGAATTATTTCTGTTTTTTCAAAAAGCCATTTGTTTACATCAGTCCAAACTACTGCGATTTTTTCACAAGACCAAAAAATATGTTCAATTGTTTCTGTTGTTTGCAAGCAAAAAGTACATTTGTCTGATGGTTTCAAATTTATTTTATGAAGAAATTCATTAGTTCCTAAAATCCTGTGGATAATTCTGTATTGAAACCACTGTAATTTTGAATTTTTTGTGGTTTTACAAGGCAAAAGAAATACTTGTGACCATTTAATATTTTTATCTAATATTTTTGTCCATTTTTCCCTCACATTTTAAAGTACAGGAATTTGTATTTAAAACCTCATACATGTCTCTAGAACCTTTCTTAGATTTCATAATAATTTTTATAGGATTAGGTATTATTGGGCCATAAATTTTTGTCATTTCATAGGAACAGAGGTTCTGTGATTTCAAGTAAGCTTTAACTGATGATAGGACACCTTGATATGTAAGAAAGTTTGTGTTTATATTATAAGTTTGTTGAAACTGTTGAACAGACATGAAATTTCCGGACTCTGTAAGAATATCATTTATTAAACTCACCCCCTTTTGTAACCAATCATTGTATACTACAGACTTACCATCAATTTTAATTCTTTCATTATTCCAAATATTAGTGGCATATAACTCCTGTTTATTGTTTAATGCTGACTTTGAAATCAATTTACTCCATGCAACAAAAACTTCTTGCCAAAAAGGATTTTTCAACTTTTTTATAGGGGCTAAGTTCTGAATACTTGTAGCATCTAGATTTTCAGAAAACATAAGCAGCTTACCGACCTTAGATTTGGAGTCAAAAATCATTCGAATCGATGTTAATTTTAAACCCATGATATAATTTTTAACATTTAACATTTTTAGTCCCCCCAAATCTTTGTTTCTACACAGACAATCGCGACTTATTTTATCCGGTTTATTTTCCCAAATAAAAGCAAATAAACTTTGTATGAACGGAGTTAAAATAGTTACCTTTGGATATGGAAGTGTTAAGAATAAATGATTCAGTTTAGAAATTATCAAGGATTTAATAACAACAATTTTACCAATTGGAGACAAAATTTGATTTGCCCATGATTTCATGACATTTTGTATCTCCTTCAACTTAGGAATATAATTAAGTTCTTCAATTTCTGCAATATTTACTGAGAATTTAATTCCTAGTAATGTGAATCTGCTGGAACCCCATTCCAATCCCCACTTGACACACATTGTATCACTACTGTATCTTTTCTTTCCAATCCACACCACCTTTGTCTTTTCCAAGTTAATATTCAAACCTGACATATCGGCGTATTTCTGTAGAGTACGGAGAGATGCATCTAAAGACTCAGGAGAACCATCTAAAATTAATGAGGTATCATCTGCGTATTGAGATATTAAATACTCTGAATCATCAATTGTAATTCCTTTAATGTCATCATTGTTTTTGATTAGGATTCCCAAAATTTCTGCACAGAGAAGGAAAATATAAGGAGATAAAGGGTCCCCTTGTCTACAGCCTCTTTCTACTTTAAAAATTGTGAAAGAAAGCAATTTTGAGTTACACAATTCTTTATATCTGAATAAAAAGTTTTAACCCAGTTTTTTATAGAGTTGCCAAAATTAAAGAAATCCAAAACATTTCGCACAAATTCCCAAGATATAGAGTCAAAGGTTTTTTCAAAATCAATGAGGAGGAGAATACCTGGTATATCTTTTTCTTCAGTATAAAGAAGAATATCATAGATTAGACGTGTATTTTCCCCTATATATCTCCCCGGAATAAAACCTGTCTGATCATTACTTATAAGTAAATCTAAAACGGACTTGATGCGTTCTGCTATACAACTTGAAGCAAGCTTATATGTTGTATTTAGAAGACAGATTGGACGCCAATTCTTCATGTACTGCTTTGGCTTATCGCCTTTTGGAATACAAGTTATTATCCCCTGTTTTTGTGTAACAGACATTTGACCATTTTTATAACCATAATTAATAGATCTGAGAACAAATTTTCTTAAATTTGACCAAAAAAATTAAAAAAAACTCACTTGTAAAACCATCTGAACCAGGACTTTTTTCGTTTTTCATTCTTTTAATAGCAGATGTTAATTCAGCATAAGTAATTTCTCCTTCAAGCTTTAATTTCATTATATTAACTAATTTCGGTATTTCTTGATAAGGTATTTCTGTGACCAAATTTGGGACTCGAATAATTTCTTTTTTCTTATACAAATTTTCATAATAATTTTTTACCTCTTCTAAAATACCTTCTTGGTCAGTAATTGTAATCCCATTTTCATTTACAATTTTTGGAATAGTTTTATTAACAAAATTTTGGCTTTCTAAATTCGTAAAATATTTTGTGGGTCTCTCAAATTTTTCAATACATTGCATTTTTGACCTTATATAATGTCCTCTCATTTTCTCTTGTCGTAATAGTTTGAGCTCAGATTTTTTCTCTTCTACTATTCTTAAAGTTTCATCTGTATCAGCGTCATTTTCAAGTTTTTGAATTTCTTTAATCAATGAATTTTCCAATTTTGTTTTTTCTCTTTTTTTGTAAGAAGAAAATGATATTGCTTTCCCTCTTATTTCGGTGAGCAATGTTTCTAAAAATAATTGGTCATTTATTGTGAACTGAATATTAGCACAATCAAGCAAGTCAAGACTCTCTCTATTATAAACTAAACAGGCATATTGGTCCTTTACTTTATGAATGATATCCTTCACAATTTTCAGATATTCCATATCATAGAGTAATGAATTATTAAATTTCCACAGGCCTTTGCCAATACGGAAATCATTCAATTTAAATCTTAGAACTACAGGAGAATGATCAGATCTATAACTGTTTTGAATTTCGACATCTTGTACATTATGATAAAAATTTTGTGACACCAAGAAAAAGTCTAATCTAGCCTGTTTAAATGGTGTACGTTTTCGCCATGTAAATCGTTTTGTTTCTGGATATATTTCTCTAAATGGGTCTATTGAACCATAAATTTCTTTCATATCAAGTACTTTCTGTTTTGCCTTTGCATTATTTATTGAACAATAATTTTGAGTATCTAAAATTTGGTTTTGTATTAGATTATAATCCCCAGTCAAAATAACTGTATTATTATTAAAAGACTCAATTAATTCACTTACCTTGTTATAAAAATTAGGTGAATCAATATTTGGACCATATATATTAATCAGTGACATCCGCTTTTGTTCTATTTCCATATCTATCCCTAATAAGTTTCCTTCATCATCTTTTTTGACAAAAGTCTTACTAGCAAACTCCGCTCTAAAGTTCCGTTTCTGTGTGTCTATTTTCTGTTGCAGCGATTTCTTGTTTACTGCACAGGTTGGGTCATCTAAGTCGGTCTCGAGTCCCCTAATATACTTCTTATTCATGTCCAGGTCTTTACGCGCTACCGCAGGAAAGAAAGTATCGCTTATTTGTTTTATCGTTGCTACGTGGTCGTTGCCGGAACCGGGTGAAAAACCTATGATTTTGTGCCCACCCTCCTTTACGGAAATATCTATCTAACTGAGCCTTGCTCGCATACTTACTTAACACTACATCAAAATTAGTCTCCGTTTGTCCTACCGATCCTGCTGACATAGATTGAAAAAATTCATTAAATATACCCATGTTTTATTTTTATGTTAGGAAGAAAAAATGTTGACCGAACTAAAGGATCTAGCTCAAAAGAAGTGAAAATCAGAAAAAGCCGTACAGGACTTCACAATGAAAAAGGAAGAAGAAAAAAATAAGAAAAAGTGTTCAGTCAGATAAACTCGAGGAATTCTTTGAACCAGTAACAAAAGCAATAGCTGCAATACCTACGACAACACCTACGGTATTTTGGTAAACTAATTCCTGTGGATCAGCCTGCGGTACCTGCAATACAAGAACCGGAGGAACCTGAGGAACCTGCGGAACCTGCGGAACCACAAGGACCGCCGATATTTGAAATGCAACCAGGCGGTGTAAATATATTTTCTCAGTATGACGCCGAGGAACAACTAGAAAACACTGATCTGAGTAACAAAGAAAAGATCAAGAGGACAAAGGGTATGAACATAACACTGGGAAAAATGAAAAAAAGGCGGAATCTCCAGAAGATTTTAATTATCTCACGAACTAAAATAAAAAGTATCTCCATAAATTGCAGGGGAAACTGGTAAAGGATTTTCACCGGGGGCATATAAAATAGACGCTAACGGTTTCTTTTCTGATTTACTGTTAGATTTAGAACAGCTTCTTGAATATAATAAGTTGTACGGACTAGACAAAAAAGGACAACGAGTAATTGATACATTAGTCGATGATGACTTCATTGACTTAGTAACAAAGAGATACAATCCTAAACAAAAGTATTCTAATTCTGCGAAGCGTACGTTTAGAAATCTTGTCACTCTTTCGTCTCATCCTCTAGTAAAGTCGAGTGGCAAATACAAGAATATTTTATGTAGATGTCGTGACCCTATAAGTCTAGTAGATCGGTTAGAGCTTCTTATTGCTGGTATCGAGTCTGGTAATACCAGTGACGAACTAGTAAACGAAGGAATGACTATTCTAGACACTCTTCTGGAACACGGTGATATAACGGAAGAAAAGCATGAAGGAATTTATAGAAAATACTTCGAGTAATAAAAAATGGAACAAAAGATAACACTTTCTAGTTATGCCGGCGTCGGAACCCCTTCTGATTTTGTGACCCTGTTCGAAGAACCCTTGGTACTAGATAAGAATAAGCAGTATGTTTTTGGTTTGTCTCAAATAAATAGTATGACTTACAGTTGGTATAATGTTTCTGAGTTCTATGGTAACAAGAAAATAAAGTATAGTCTTGACCCTGGGAAAATATTCAAGGAATTAACATTTGCTGATGGTAGCTACAGCTACGGGGACATGTCCACTTATATAGCAGAATTTCTATCGGTAAACGACAAAGTCGAAGACAGTCCAATTAGGCTGGACTTTGATCTGACGAGCTTTAAGGTGCAAATTACACTAAAGGGAGGTGTGGTACTAGACTTGAGAGCAGGTAACTTTGCTGAGTTAATCGGGTTTGATTAAAAAATAGTAAAGGAGACGGAATACGGTAGTAAATTGCCTAACATCACTAACGGGATAGATAGTATTAATGTTCATTGCGACTTAATTACTAGTTCCGTTGTAGACGGTAAGTCGGGTGACGTAATCTACGTCTTTAGTACTGCAAATCTAACTCGTAGTTACCCGTTCGAGAGAACACCATATCATATAGGATATTCGAGAGCAAACAAAACAAGGATTGACTCGATTCGTGTTTGGGTGACCGACGCAGACGGCAGAAATATAGACCTGAATGGTGTTGATACCAGTTTTACTTTTATTCTGAGAGAAATATAAACGGTAAAGAAAAAATGAGAAAAGTATATAGTAAGGAGTCATACATTTTTGTTGACCCGGTAACGAGGGAACAAATAGGTGGTGGACTATTCGACAGCATATTCAGCAACGCCGCAAAGCAACTGGCAAAAGAGACAATAAAGAAATCTGCCACCGCAGCATTAGACACTGGGAGTAAAAAACTTGGTGAAAAAGTGGGAGAGTATGTAGCAGATAAAATAGCACCAACCGCAAAACCAAGTGAACATGTGCCTACGGCAGTGCCTACGGCAGTAACTCCGACAAAACCAAGTGAATATGTGCCTTCGACAAAACCAGGTGCATTGATTAAAGAAATCAAAAAATATTCCAATGACAGCGCCGCATCAAAAACTTGTCAACTGTTAGGTAAGGGTATAAAAGCAAGAATTAATCGCCTATTGTAGATAAAAATCATACTATAAAAATGCGAAGAAGAAAACTATATGAGACAGATGCTGAAAAAAAAACAAGCCCACAATGAACATAAAAAAAATATTACGCTTCCCACAAATTTTATTGTGAGGTGTGTAATAAACTCCTTTGTATTTCTGCCAAAAAATATCATATTAACTCTGCGGCTCATCGTAAGAGAGTTGTAGAATAAAAAGTTACCTAATAAAAAAATCATTTTATTTAAAGAATAAAAAATCATTTAAAAGTGAATGATTTATAGAATAAAAAGTCATTCAAAATGATTTACAACGAAAAAAACGGAATTAGAACGTATACTATTAGTCGTCCTCAAGAAGAATTAACCAGCGATGAGGTAGAGGTGATATCAGAGTTAATAAAAGGAAGACTGGATCACGCTGTTTCAGACGGGTTTACTGATAGCGCTGATGTACTAGTAAAATTTGTCTATACTGGTAGTACACCAAGTTACAAATACAATACCACCAAGAGTATGAACTCGTTTCTTATAAGAGAGTTTACTGACTTTGTATCGCTTTATCAACAATACGTAGACCTTTCTTTACCTCCGAATGAGGATTATATATACGAAATCATAGGAACTAGAATAAAAGTGGTAAAACCACCCAGTGGGGGATGTTGGGACCATAATTATTCGGAGACAATAACAGATGGGGTTAAAAGGCAACGCCTATTATCAACTAATAATAACTGTTTCTTTCGATGTTTAAAACAACTCAAACCAGATTTTAATCCTACAATCACTGTCTGTGATGAGATACAACGAGTATATGGGTTGGCTCCTAAAACACCCGTGCCGGTGCCAGTAGCATGGGACATAATAAAAAGGTATCAGTTACCTGTCGGTTTATTCTGTGAAGAGACCAAAGAGCATTACGGTAAAGAGTATCTCACTACTATAGAACTAGCTAAGGGACATTACAGTCTTATTATCGAACAAGAAAAGAAGAAGTGTTCGTCTTGTTGTTCTATTTATTTCGGCGAAAAGCATACTTGCTCGGTTGTTTGTTCTCATTGTGGTAAGCGATATAAGAAAAAACACGAGTGTAACAATAACACGGCTAGTTATTATTATGTAGTAATAAAGAAAAAGGGTAGGTGTTTGATCCAAAGAACAACAAAGAGCAAAGAGTTAAACCCCAACATAATTCACTATGATATAGAATCTTACACAAAAATTGTCGACGGACACAAGGTTCATACCCCTTATATCCTAGGATTTGTGGAAAAAATAGTGATTTTTGTTACTACGCTGGTGATGATTGCGTCGACAATTTTGTACGATATTTGTTGAGCAAAACTGCCGTAGGCACTGGCAAAGCCACTGATGATTTTATTGTTAACGCTTATAACGGGAGTAACTTTGATCACTACTTTTTGGTTAAGAGTATGAATAAACTGGGGTTAGCTCCGGAAAAAATTATCATGAATAACGGAAGCATAATCGGGTTACAAAAAGATAGAATACGATGTTTCGATCTGATGAAACACATAGGTAGTTCTTTGAGTCAAGCATTGTCTGATTTTGGTTGCAAAGTACAAAAAGGAGAATTTGATCACAGTCAATCGAAACGCTGGGAAGATATGTCTGATAGTATGAGAAATGAGTGTCTTGTTTATCTACAGTCTGACGTACTTGGTCTACGTGAGTTGTTTAAAAAATTAAACAACCAGTGTTACAAAGATTTTGGTAGAGACGTCACTTACTTCATCTCGACTAGTTCTCTAGGATTCGACATCTGGAAAGATTATATACCTAAAGGAGTTGTGGTTGACATATCTGATTCAACAGAGATGGAGAAAAATATCAGAAAGAGTATTTACGGTGGACGGTGTTATAAGAGCAAGACTGAGTTTGTATCTGATCAGTTTAAGGAAAACATAAACTATGATGATGTAACTGATTTCTTGTTAAATGTGGACGTCGTGTCCCTTTATCCAACCAGTATGTTACACGAATATCCGGTGGGGCAAAGAAAATTTACCACCTCAGAGATGAAGGGTAAAATGTGGATATATAAAGTCAAGTATGTTACAAACAAGAAACTGCTTCATCCAGTAGTAGCAAGAAAGGACGAAAAACGAGCAACTAAATGGGACTTAGAAGACTCGGAGGGTTGGTATACTTCAGTTGATATAGAACAAATGATTAAATATGGTTATGATGTTAATATTATCGAGGGATATTACTGGGAAGAAACTAGTAAGGTGTTTTATGATTATATACAGAATTTCTTTCAGCTCAAGAAAACTCAAAAAGGAAGTGTTCAGTATACATTAGCAAAACTATTGATGAATGGTCTCTATGGAAAAATGATCCAAAAACCAATATTTAACCACACCCAAACAATAAGAGACAACAATGAATACTGGAAGTTTCATCATAAGTATGTGGTTACGGGCCTGGAACTAATCGAAAATACTTGGTATGTATCTGGTTACTTAAGATCCGAGATTGACTCGGTTGATAAGATCAGTAAGCCGTCACATTTTGGTGCTTTTGTTCTGGTTTATAGCCACAAGATCATGTACGATCGTATGACGAGGTTAAATCCAGAGAACAAAATAAAGTTAGACTTCTACTATACTGACACTGATAGTCTTCACGTGCCCGGTGAACAAGCAAAACTTATACCTAATTACAACGGTAATAACTTAGGTGACCTGGCTAACGACTACAAGAAAGACGCTAAGATAATTAAAGCAGTTTATATTGCACCAAAGTTATACATGACTATAACGATAGATACAGACAATGTAATTAGTGTTAAGACAAAGGGTAAAGGACTAAATAAAACTAAGTGAACTCAAGAAGACTTTCAAAAAATGTTGGAGGGTGAAGAAGTAAAGAATATAAGGGATTTCTCCATGAAGAAGTTACATCTAAAGAGGGCTTCTAAAGAACAGGGTATTGATCATTTTAGTATTCTTCACCTCACAAACTTTGAGAGACGTGCAAATAAAAACGAATACAAGGGAAGAATTTTCTTGGATAAGAATAAATCTGTTCCTATAGGAAGCTGTCGATTACCACAGTCCACATAAATCCATGACGTTAGAGGTTTATGTGCTATGTCTATCATATGGTAGACAGTCCACATAAATCCCTGACGTTAGAGGTTTATGTGCTATGTCTATCATATGGTAGATAGTCCACATAAAACCATGACGTATATACAATGTGTATACGTTAGAGGTTTATGTGCTCTGTCTATCATATGGTAGACAGTCCACATAAATCCATGACGTATGAGGTTTATGTGCTATGTCTATGATATGGTAGACAGTCCACATAAATCCATGACGTATGAGATTTATGTGCTATGTCTATCATATGGTAGACAGTCCACATAAATCCATGACGTTTATACAATGTCTAATAAATCCATAACGTATACGGTATATTTGTCATACAACAATTGACAAAGCAGAAAAATAATAAATCTTTATTATATCCCTGAAAGAACACGCACAAATTCCTCCACAGGTTAACTCCGAGAAAAGTTTAGTCCAGCATGGTCTGAATAACCTGCGCATGGCGTGATTAGTCTAGAATATTCTTCCCGGTTGCTGTTTTTATATCCTGATTTATAATATCACTATTCGTATTGTAACTATCCATTATTATTATTTTTTCCTCTGGTAATTTCGGCTTGTTTACCAAATGCTGTTCATCGTGACAAACCTAAAATAACATACCGAATGGAAATTTACTTGATAACGTTGACATCGTATTGATTTTGTTGCATTGTGAAATTTGACTGCGGCGTATCGATTACCTATTAGGGGTACAAAAAGGAGATTAAATAGATTTTAACAAGTTAAGAAAACGTATTTGTTATCAAAAGTAATTTGTAAAATAGATTTTAATAAGTTAAGAAAACGTATTTTGTCATTAAAGTAATTTGTAAAATAGATTTTAATAAGTTAAGAAAACGTATTTTGTATTTCCCGATCAAAACAATGAAATATTTTCTTGTCTGGTAAGTTAAGATACAGAAAAGAATATTTATTTTTAGTTATTTCAATTAGCGTATTTTTCGAGACCTGAAGTTCTGAAAATTTAAGTTCTCTCTCCTTTTTACTCGGAAAATTATACACTACGTAGAAATTACAATTTAGTCGACAGTCTTTAGGTACTCGAAAATAAGACTGACGTAAATAAATTACGCTCATTTTCTTGTGCCTTCCCCTATAAAGTATTTCACAATAGAAGATTGATCTTGTTGTGAACAAATATAGTCGTCAAAAATTACAATTTTTTGTTTGTCATCCTGTTCTAATTCGTCGATGTCTTCAACTTCTTCATTAGATACTTGCACCAAGTCTTCCAGAGACACTCCTAGTTTTTCCGCTATTTCCTTGAATCTTCGAATTAGTTCCTTGTAATAATGCTGCTCCAAATTTTTTGCGTAAAGAATAATTTTGTCGTAATACAATAAGGGTTTAAATAAAAGGTGCATTAGCAAATTTGTTTTACCAGATCCCATCGGCCCAACAATAAGTAAACGGAAAAAATCACTCGGCATATTTTTTGCTCCTTGTATTGTTCTAAAATTGTTCGTATTAGACTTTCCCGAGAAATATCTAGGAATCGTTGTCATTTTTTATAACTAAAGATTTATTAGATAAAGAAAAACCCATAATGTTGTTTTAGGAAGGAGTGAGTCTCAACTGTTGTAGTGAGTAAAACCTAAAATTTATAGTGTGATTTATATAATAAAAATCAGTAAAAAAAAAAAAGATTAAGAGTGAACAAAACAAAACTTACGAAATACTTGCAATGTATGATTCACACAATGTAAGAAAGATGAATATTTATAAATCAATGAGGCTGCCAAGCGGAGTTTACAAAATACTTGATATTCAAGAGGAAGAGAATATCGTACATTTGTATTATCCTTTTAGCGGTTAGAGTTCGGGTGTCCGAAGAAGAACTGGCAGACTTACTAGAAATACAAAGGACTCAAAAGTATTTAACTAAAGTAAAAGAAAGAATTGTACGTCCTCCTAGAGTGTGGGTGTGCAGGGAATTACAAGAAGTATTTGTTTAGTTGTGCACCGAGTCCTAGTTTGTTTTTTTACTCCTATTACACTCTGAACTATTTTTTTTGTTTAGAAGTCGTGCCTTAAACAGGTTAAAACAGAGTATTGAGCGTTGGAAAAAGAGTAAAACCTATAAGATTTTTGTTTTACTTATGAGATGTTTAATCCGTAAATATCGTAAAAAATGTGAGTGAAATCTAGACCGTTTTACCCGTCTCAACCGTAGTGAATAACAAATCTTACATGTTTGTTTGTTCTATAGTCCCGTCAGTAGTAGTTAACTAACCAAAAAATCTGCGTTTTTTAAAAACGTTTTTGAAAAACGCAGATTTTTTGGGATAGTTAACTACTTCTATCTCAGTTTCTTTTCACTTCCACGTATTCAGGGTATTAATAATACTTTTGTATCTTGCAGTCTAGAGTAGTTGGATGGCTTGGATTCTCAGAAATGAACAGCCTTAGAAACTGTATGGTTGCTTTTAATTGGTTTAATACGTTTTTTGTCTCACCTATGTCAGATGTTGAGGTGAGTTAAATGTAGACTGCAGAAAGCATTAACTTAAGAATAAAAAATACACCTACTATGACTGCAAAATCTCAATCACAAGCAATAATTTGCAAGAAAACTCCACAACAGAACACAAATAAAAGACAAAAGTAAACAACGATGGGAACTCTGGGACCGTGTAAACGAAGGTGTCTTAGCACTAAGACAGGTCTTAAGACCATCTTATGACAAATCTTAATCCTAAGTTTACTCATCAACTTAGAATACATCTCAAAATTTATCCTAGTTTTAGGACACCTATTGAAGTGTCTTAAATTCATCTTTACTTACAAAATCGATCAAATTATTTGTTATTCTTCATGAAAATGTAACAAAATAGGTTCTAACCGATTAAATGTTTACTTTTTTTAATGTGATACGTTTTATTATTTTGATTCACCATAACAATCATGTAACAATAACGCACAAAAAATTATTTGGAAAGGTATTGTTGCTTTTTATCACTGATTGATGTTGAGGGTGACTAACAGGTAAAAAAATTCGCAACGTTCTAACTTGTATACATCTAAATACAAGGTGAGGTCATTTGAAGATGTCGGTTTTATTTCTCGTAAGTGCTTATGTTACATATTTGTACCCTACGCTTTATTATACTTGATGCTAGATCATTCAATCTAACTTGAAGATACATTGATGATGTTCTGTCCATTAATAACACATTGATCCCATCAATATATCCTACAGAACAAGAGCTAAACGAGACAAAAGAAACAACTGGATCTTTGTTGGACATACATCTCGAATTTGGCACAAATTATACAGATTAATAGGATCTTGCATAAGGTCAGATTAAAGATCGGGCTATCTTTCACAAGTGTAAGAAATTTCGTCTTTTCTCGAGTGGAGCGTAGCGGAACGAGAGGAAAAGACGTAGAATTTCTTNACTCTTTAAATCAGTAAGGCGTTTTCATCAGTCTGATTCATCGATGATTTTTAAGCATTTATGTGAAAAAGAATTAAAATCATCTATGTCACTTAGAAGCTTAGAACATATTAATAAAGACTGAATAAAATAAACATACATAGGATTTTTAAGAGTTATGTCCCTTAACCTAGGTCTACCTCCTTAAATGGATCCCATCAATATATCCTACAGAACAAGAGATAAACGAGACAAAAGAAACAACTGGATCTTTGCTGGACATACATCTCGTATTTGGCCGAATTATACAGACATAATTATCTCCGTGACCATCTAATTAATCAAGGCTAAATAAAAATCCGTCTCATACGATCATCAAAATGTTCTTCAATAAGTATCAGTCCCCTGTGGAAAAAGTATAAGTTATAAGATTTTTTTAACTTAATATTTGGATGATGATTTCTTTTAACCGTCTACGACCTTTCAATGGAAATTGCCGTTGAGTTGATACCGGACACAACCACAATGGAAGAGCTGGTTGGCTATGAAACCGGTTTTACCCATAATTTCTTTTATAACGCCTGTACCAAGTCGGGACCATTGCAATTGACAATTTTTCGGTGGTTTCTACCTATTACTTTTTGTTGTCTCATGGACTTATGCTTTTGTTTTCTTGAAATCGTCAGAAACTTCATTTAATTAAAATGAATTTTTGAATGATTATTTTTACAGATGAAAAAAGAAGTGTTTGACGGAGTCGAGGTGAGAATATACTATCCACCTAAATCATCCGACAAATTGCTGCCTGGAATGATGTATTTACATGGTGGTGGATGGTGCATCCTGGATGGAGGCAATTAATTATTTTATTAATATTCGCAGCCGACGCATGCGTCAGATTAATGAATTATTGAATTTCCTCTCAATAATACCAATCGGACTGTTTATCTTTATCTCCTGTCTTAATGCGTTGAATAGGGAAAAGTCATTTGGTGTATAAGTATACATATGCCAACATATGCAGACCTGTTTCAGATCTGTTATACTAATGGTCAGATGGAATGGTGCATAGTTCTGGTATCTGGGCGTGGTTAGAAACTATATGCTCCTTTTATTTGAAGTACAGAATTTGATTTAATGATTGGCATAGTTTATTTGTTTAGGATATCATATTGCTCGCATTGCTTTGATTAAGCCATTGCTAGTGATTTAAGAGTTCGAAAGTTTGTGTAGAGTCTTAAAATACAGATGCAAAATTTGATATTTTGTAAACTGTAGTGTGAAACTTGGATTTAGCCAGTTGATCTTTTGCAGAGTCATGAACTTTGAAGTCAGTTTTATTAAAACTAGAGAATGTGTCTATAAGACACGGATGCCCCGCCGTCAACTTTATTGCAATAGAGAACTTAAGCGATTTATTTCATAAAACACCTAGATGTTTATGGACCTAATACTAAAATTTAACAAAGTCATTCAAGTGTAAAATTTAGGTCAAAGTCAACAAATTGTCTAAGAAATTGGTAGTTCTCACCAAGATGAGTCACTTCATAATGATATGTTGTATAGCTGTCTAGAAATGGACTTAAAAACACAAAGTTTACCAAAAGTCACTCAAGCATAAAATGTAGGTCAAAGACACTTAATCGTCCTTGATTTGGAAAGCACCTGTCAAGGTGATTTATTTGATGCAATACCATTGTGATAACATGTTCAGTTGTTGAGAAATAGACTTAAATGCAAAATTTAACAAAAGACACTCGAGCGAAAAATGTAGGTCAAAACCACTTAATTCTTGATGATTTGGGTAGTACTCATCAAGGTGATTAATTTGATGAGACATCATTGTGGAATGATGCGTAGTTGATGAGAAATGGACCTAAACGCAAAAATTAACAAAAGTCACTCAAGCGTAAAATATAGGTCAAAGCCACTTAATTCTTCATGATTAGGGTAGTACTAATAAAGGTGATTAATTTGATGAGACATCATTGTGGTATGATGTGTAGTTGATGAGAAATGGACCTAAACGCAAAATTCAACAAAAGTCACCCAACCGTAAAATATAGGTCATGGATCCCTAATTGTTAGTGAATCTGGTAGTACTAATCAGGGTGCATGTACTGATGTAATATTATTAAAATATTACAAGAGGTTACCAAAATATTGACCTAAATGCAAAACTTAACATCGGACGTACGGACGGACGGACTGATAAGGGTAAATCTATATGCCGTGTCGGGGCATAAAAATATTAAATTCTTACAATAATCGTAGTACAAGATAATTGTATATATGTTGTTTTGGTTTTCATGGAATATCATGTATCGGCATGGTCCTTACAGTTTCTGTGGAAATCTTTCAATTGGTGACTGAGTCTTGTTTTCCAAATGTTTTGATATGATATCTGTACTGAAGAGACATAAGTTGTGAAACTGCGCATACGCAAAAACTAAATTAACAGTTACTTAGAGGTTTGGTCGGATATCCCGAATTTGATCTCGCATTTTACACGCTTATGCAAAGGGAAGCAACTCTAGACCTGACAAACTCAGAGATAATGATTAACATGATATGGAAACATTCCCCAGTGTAATTGCTGTACTTTTTCATGTTTTTTAGTTAATTTCCAGATTGTATACAGAAAATAACATCCTTTTCCAAAATTTCCCCTCCTTTTTATCACTATTCAAAAAGTCACAGATTTAGTGTTTTCAGTGCTTTGATTTGCTTTTGATTTTTTTTAAACATGGACACAAAACCAAATATACTTCTTTATGTAATTAATCTCAACCATGTTTAATACTAAGCCCTTAGAGTATTTTTGCTATCAGAATAAAGCTGCAAATGTTCAAAGTTAACTTTAAAATTTTGAAATTATGCTACAAAATATCACCCTCCCCCCAATCTGTGAAGGTGCTTCTGAGGTAAATTTTTGGACTTGAAATGGTCTTTACTTTGGTTATGGTCAGACAAATAGCATTTGAAATGCAGAAATTGATGCAAAAAGATCAAAAAGACAGGGAAAAACCAGTTTTGTTTATTTTTTGAGCTTATGAAGAATATTAGGTTTGTGAGTTAACCGAAAAGCCCGATATGAATAGGTACAATGATAGTATTAAAACTACTGAAAATCAAGCCAAGTGCATTTATTTTCCTTCGGGTGATTAAATATATAATATATAAAGAAAATGACATATAAAATACATGCAAAATTATGAAAAGTGTTCCAAATTCAAAATCTTGTCCCAAAATCAGATGATAAAATTTTGACTTGGCTCTTGTTTGGACACTGTGGACCCTAAAATGACAATTTTACACTGTTTAGTAGAGAAACAACATGATATTTTTTATTCCTGAGGTTCATGTTCATATCAAACTGCATAACTAAGCACCATTCCTGCTTTAAAAAATTATTGCATACAAATCAGACAGATTTTTATATGAGGCATCTCAGTCAGAGTTGTCGCTTTTGCTCGAGACACCGAAGACATGAAATTTGTAAAAATTGAACATATATTCAAAACAGAGGCAAATTCCTGTGTAAAATCAGCCTACATTTGATGTTTTCAAACTATTTTACACAACTAACCCTTCTAATTTTGCACAAGATCATGAAAATGGCCTAAAAACGGCATTTTTGTATCAAACTACCAAAATATTACATAACGACTGTTTTTGGCAAAAATTGTGGCACCAGCTTGCTAAAACTTCAATGTTTACCTCAAATTCATTATACATACATGTTTTGCATCAATTTATGCTATCAACAACTCTTTATGACATGTTTGAAAATTTTCGCACATTTAGTGTAAAGGTTAGAAACCACCAATTCATTTCTTTAAAATTTTCAACTGATATTCCCCATATTCAAATCTGTCTGGACAATTTATCTTAAGTTTAACCTGTATGAAACCATATATTTTCCGAAAGGTGCACATCTCGTCAACATCATATCCAAATTTCAGCATACCTTTAAAGCCTTCCAAGAGAGGTTCGAATGTTGAAAAAACCCTATCTATAAATATACACCATTACAACCAAAACATTACACATTCATAGTACACCGGAAAAACCTATGATAAGTATTCAAAGGATCATTCTAGTCAATTAACCTAAGTCTCAAAATAAGCCTGATACATCAATGTTCAAACAGGTGTATCATTTATTTCATTCCCACATTTATTCTTAAAGGTGCATGAATTCAAAGTTATATTTAGATTCTAAAAGATCTATTTTTTTATTTGTTCTAAGTGCTGATTGGCTGAATTGGTGGTTTGACACCTTTA
Organism: Modiolus philippinarum; assembly: GCA_002080025.1. Classification (NCBI taxonomy): domain Eukaryota; kingdom Metazoa; phylum Mollusca; class Bivalvia; order Mytilida; family Modiolidae; genus Modiolus; species Modiolus philippinarum. Next base: position 82,731 of record MJUU01072390.1, read on the forward strand.
CTCTTGACCTGTTCATTTTCAAAACTTCATCTTTGGTGAGATGCATCAAAATATTATGACCTTTTATATTTCGATTTCTTTCTTAAATTGCCAGGCCGATTTATGAGGGTTTCTTTAGAAAATTTGACGACTTGTCCAGTGTCACGTGATTAGATTAACCTTCTTTCCATTCAATTGTTGGCAAAGAAATTATTGAAAGTTTTTAGCTGTGTTAGAATGTAGTAATGAACATAAACTGTCACTGATATTTAAAAAAAAACGAATTTCAAACAATTTTCTTTGTAATTTTTTTTAATTGATA
>MJUU01072392.1:12288-33818 GCA_002080025.1 Modiolus philippinarum
CCCCCTCCTCCAAAAAAAAATGACAAAAAAAACAACAAAAAACAAAATTGCATATAGCCATAAATGAAAATTTCGTACAACGCATGCCAATTTTTCTAAAATATGCAAAGATTCTTATTTGTTATTACATTTTGAACTTGCATATGTTTGTAGTTTGATTGACGTACAGATATCACGCCCTGTTTAATCGATTTGTTCAGAACGTGTAAATTGCATACGACGGAGGCACGTTTGATTGGCAGATACCTGGTTCGTGCACGTTTGTTGTTTAGGTCGATTATAGAAACGCGCAGGTGTTTCGAATTTTGCTGTATATATGCTGCTGTTTCGTTGATTTAGAGAATTAGAACTCTATCCTGTAAATCTTTAGATCCTTGACATTACTATTTTTATTGCGTTTGCAGTGATTGTGTTGAAAATACCATCTAAACATTTTTAAACCAGAACTTGATTTTTAAAAAATGCAAAATGATCAATGTTACATCTCTATGTCCTTAGAAAAAGATCGATGACCTCTATGAAATAATTTTTGTCATTTTTAAATCTTTTTTCATTTTTTTCACAACGTATCTAAAATCTGTGAAATTGACAATAACACATATTACATTTATATCAATATATATGAAACAGTTGAATGTTGTCAGTTATATCGCATAGGATACACGATATACGCAACGAACGTTACACGTTACACGATGCGCGCACACGATTTACACGATGCACGCAAACGATCTACACGATAAACGCACACGATTCACACGATGAGCGCTATTTTGGGAATGTTGAACGTTTCCATCGCTGTATTACTCGTTGAATTCAGATAAATGAAAGATACAGATTTTGTGGTGCCATTATAAACTTAAAAGGGGTCTTGTGTTACCTCTACAAGTTGGAACTGAACCTCTCCAAATTCCGTGTTCTGTACACAACATAACTCTTGTCTGACCCGGAACAATATCATAACCTGGATCACACGAAAAACTGCATATACTTCTGTAATTATTTGAGTCATTACATTTCATATGAAGTGGTTTAACTGGAGGTGGCAGTCTTTCGCACTGTAGCTCTGAAAGGTTATATATAAGTATTTTTGCAATAACACGAAATAATATTAACATCGCGCAATGCAGCTACATTTTGTAATATGATATTCGGATCAATAGTTTTAAATTTTTGCATTGGGAATCCATCATATAGACGTGAAAAGACGTCTAACCACACACTGAGACGTATCTAGGAAGTACATCATTCAATTGGTTATACGATTTTGTAGCTGATTGTTGCGTTTAATAAATCAAAACCGTTCATGAATTATCATGCGAATGGCCTTTTGTTTATTTACTGCATTAATTTTGAAGTTTTTACACGTGATTTTAATTGCGTTTTTCTCCAAGTAATGCCCATATTAAGTACTTTCTAGTAATTAAATAAAGGAATTTTGTTATAAATTTCGATGAGATATGTCAATGTGTATGTACATTTGTATTCTGTGGGCCTATTTAATACTCACTCTCGCATAAAGGCTGTTTTGTAGACCAGTGTCCATCTGAGTAGTCTATGTGTCCTATACATTTAATTGAAGAGTTTCCATTCAGTTGATGCCCACGATAACAGCCAAAGTGACAAGTAGTTCCCTGTACCATGTCATTGCTTGGGTGACAGACAAAGTAACCGTTATCGATTGGAGACAATTCGAGACATCTAACAACTGAAACAATAATCATATCGAAATATATTTAAATTTATTTCATATCACTTTTGTTACAAATGATTCAGTTGGTTTAATTACTATCACATGGTATACTGTATTTCAACATACAGCTCAAATAATGCTCTGAGCGGGCTGCATTGCTTGTGCGGGATGTATAGCGATTTGATACAGCCCGTTAAAAAATACAGCCCGACTGTGACGTCAGCAGAACGAAAACATTTGTTTAGCTTAAAAATCACAATTTTCTGTTTTATTTTTTTCAACCTGTCACCCGAGAAAGATAAGAAAAAAATAAATTAATCTCACATTGTTTTAAATATTGAAAAGTTTCAGAAAGTCAGAAATTAGTAACCTCAAATTTTATGTCTATCTTTTTAATTTCACTTTTACTTTTATTTTATTATTTTCGTAAATAAAATCGTCGACAATTAAAAAAGAGGAAAACACAAACTTAAAGCGTCTGACTGGTAAATTTGTTCAATGAAATAAAAGTAATAGAAACTTGTATATCGGGCTGCATCAGATTTACAGACTGCCTAAGGACCAGTACAGCCCTTGCCTTCGGGTCTGGCCAAAACAAAGTATACGGTCGGTATCGCGGTCCTTAGGCAGTATTTAAATCCGGAAATAGCCCTCTATAAAAGTTACTTTTACATAAATTGTTAAGCCAATATATTATTCATAATTCTTACTGAATATATTTCAATAACTCAGCTTACATAGAAAATGTAATACCTACTCCTCCAAAAACGATCAGGGCCATATCAACAATTGCGGAATTACTTGTTCGAAATTACTTTTTATGTTCTAATTCTACATCGAAGTGTCAATCATTGCAAATGTGATGCAGTCCTAGAGGTTTGCAAACAAAAGGAAGTAGACCTTTTATTGATACATCATGAAGACTTGGCGATGTATAATGGCGATGGCCATGACTTCGTTTACGTCTAGGATTGTTGTCGAAAATACGCATCACATTTATATCGTTGCATTTATGGCTAGATAGATTACCTATACTATCACTTTTGTCATTGCAACCATATGTTTTTGCAGTTCCTAATTTACGTATCCAGTATTCTACTTTTTGTCTACGTAGAGGTGTACTAAGGTTAGGATTATTACTAGGGTGGTAATTTTTCTTTTCTAGAATTCGAACTTTCATAGAGAGAATAGAATGATCGGGTTGGTTAAAATGTTGGTAAACGGTAGGAAATCCCTGATCTATGTCCATTCATTCGTTCGTTAAGTCTCCCTTTTGTTTCTCCTACATAAATAAGGCCACATAAATTGCATTCTATACCGTACACAAGACTTTTAGAAGCACAATTAAGATCGTCATAGCTTCTAGTATGATACGTCTTTTTTGTCAAATTACTAGTGAAAGTGAAGAAAGTATCTGTTATCAAAATAGCACATGTTTTACAGTTTTTGATCCTACATTTAGAGATTGTACAATGTTGTTCATCATCATTATAATTAAAGATGTCATGCAGCTGAACCGAGCATGGATGAACTTGTGGCTTGAGATCAGAATTTTTATACTGGAAACATGGGCCATTTGATGTTACATATAAGGTGGTAGTATTAACCGGTTTTGGTTGGACACCTGCTTTACAAGATGACACCGTGTCCATGATATCATCATGTTGGGGCCTTTTTATACTGGGCGACGCCCCAGCAAGTATGGTTTTTTTGTTTCTCAATTTCATGCTTAAATAGTAAAATAAGCTACTGAGTTGATGATGCCCTCGGGGACAAATTGTCCACCAGCAGAGACATCGACTCAGTGGTAGTAAAGTAAGTGAGAACCGAACCGTCAATCAAAAGAACGAACAATCCATGGACAATGGCAAATTCAGACACACTAAGAAACAAGGACACCATTTGAGTACGGGACAAAAAGGAAAAAAGAAGACACACATACAGATGAACAACAGAAACCCAATAAAAACCATAAGTGAGATCAGGTGTACCGGTAGAGTAAGCATCTCCTGCTTCTTACAAGAAACCCGCCGTGTTTAACATGTCAACTCCGGTAGTAAAGTCGAATCCGATAGAGGAGAAACAAACTTTACTTGCAGAGGGAAAGAACTGTTTTCATCTAGGAAACAGATATCCCATAGCGATCCACAAGATCGTGATGTCGACCGTCTGTAGTGATGACTTTAACGTACCCTTGCTTAAGTAGTCTAATTGTAAGCAACTGGGCTTTATCAAGGAAGTCACTGTAACGAACACAAGCCCTTGAGTAGCAAATGAGCTGTGAGATGTAAACTCCATATCCTGGTGCTTTTGGAATGTTGCTACAAAGAAAAGGGAAGTTGACTTTTGGAAAAGTGAAGTCATCGTGTTTGTCATACATGCGAGTTTGTAATGTACCTCTGTTGTCAATTTCAAGATGAAGGTCAAGGAACGAAGCCGATGTGGAAGTTTCTGTAGTATCCTTAATTTCAAGCTCTTTTGGATAAATAAGATGAAGAAAATCACCAAAGCGAGGGTTGTTTAGTGATAAAATATCATCTATATAACGGAAGATGAAATTAAAGGACTGGGCCAGTTTTTTGTCTTTATTTTGAAGAAGCCCTTCAATGAATTCAGCCTCATAAGAATGGAGAAACCGATTGGCTAAAAGAGGTGCACAGTTTGTGCCTATTGGAATTCCAATGGTCTGTTGAAAAACAAGTCCTCCAAACTGGACAAATATATTGTCGAACAAAAACTCTAACATTTTTATCACTTCTTCCTCTGTGTATTTTTTCTGTGATTCTGAGTCATATTTCACAAAGTATGCTTGTTCTCTGCCTATGAAATGTACTTATATCTTCGTTCGCCGTTCTTACGGGAGAAACATCTATGAATGATATCTTTCAGCCGAGATTTCAGTTGTTCATGAGGAATGGTAGTATAAAGTGTGGAGAAGTCAAATGTTTTAATGCTGTTGCAATGCAATAATGATCTAGATTTCAGGATGTCAAGCAGATCTTTAGAGTTTTTTAATATCCACATTTCATTTACACCACTTCTTGAAAAGCTGGTATCACAGTATTTCTGAAGGCCCTCTTTTACGGCTGTCAAGATGGAAGTTAAAAGCTTAGACAAAGGTCCAGCGATCCAGCGATGTATCGTTGTTTGTATGGGCATTTGTGTAACTTTGGTAACCAGTACAAGGAAGGAAGATCGGTGTCTTCATCTTTGGTCGAAATTACAAAGGAAAGCAAAACAGATTTATGGTTCTGTAATATCTCCTCCTTAGACAGAGTAGTAGGTGTGTATGTTGGATTGCCCTGGGAGTTACCAATGCCTAGTTCTTTCTTTAAACATTCGATGTAATGATTTTTGCATATGAAAATGATGTTATTAGGGGCCTTACCTGCCGGAACAAGAACATATTTGTCATGAATGGAAGACAAGTATCTGGCAACATCGGCATTTTGGAAAATGGATGATGCTTTAGTTCTCATTGACCCTCGTTGCTGACTAATTCTTTTAAGAATCATGGACCTCACAGCCTTAATCCACTCCGAAAGAGAATCAAGGTCTTCATCTTGTTCACGTTTAATCCATTTTCTGGCATAGTCCTCTACAGCATCCATAAGGAGTTTAAAATTTTGCTCCCAGATGATGGATCGTGGTTCACGGAATTTGGGTCCCTTTGCAAGGATATCACGGAGAGACTGGTTTTCAATGATGTTCAAGTCTCCCGTTATGACGTGACCACAGGGACTATATCTGTAAGGTGAATTTAAACATGAACAATCGGGTGCTTTAGACTTGAGGTCGTCGGTGGTAAGGCTAGTCGGCTAGTAGAGGACCACAATTAGTGCCCATTGGTATGCCAACCTGTTATTGATAAATAGCACCTCCAACTTTGACAAATTTATTATCATCGTAGCATTGTTTTCCTTTAAATTGCTTTTTGAAAAGCATGTGGATTTATAACCTAATATAGCATTTTTTAAGGCTTTTTGAATGATGTTTTGAGAGAATATATTTGAAAAAATGAACGGGATTAAAGATTTTTAAGTATTTGTAAGACATTTCCTGTATTCAGTTTACTTTCAATACCTGCAGTAATACTAAACACCCTATAATTTGAGTAAAATTTAAGACAAAAGTAACTTTTTTTCTGCATTCGATATGATGTCCATGCCCACAATAATGAAACTGTAATTTAAAAAAAGACGTTTGAAAAAAATAATATTTTTCTGTAATCGATATAAAATCAAAGTCAATTATAATGAAACTCCCTCTAATTTTATTAAAAGCATATAATAAAGGGAATTTTTTCTGTATTTGATATGAAATTGATGGCCGCACTTATAAAAGGTTCTATGCTTTAAGTAAAACTTAACGCAAAACTGACGTTGTTAATAGATTTAAAAAGATGATAATCATCACTATTGGCATTTGGAAATATTTTTCTATTTTTTTATTATAGCTTTCCATATTACTTGATTCTAATGCTGCTGGTGAGAGGTTATGTGTACAGCATAACAAAAATTTATTGTTTATTATGCAACTTTTTTTTTTTCTACCTTTGTAGCTCACATTACCATACATATACCATCATTTTTATGACCTAGACACATACAATAATGGGAGTTTTGTTCCTGATTCGAAAAAACAGTATTGTCGAGAGTAATGGAGGAGCCAATTTGTGGGCGAGTCTATTACTGGAGACAATATTGGAAGTATCAGAAACTAAACTTCTATTATTCTTTTTATCGGTAATTCACTAAATCATTAATAGAACATATTTTGAACAAATGAAAATCAATTTTCAAACAATCTTGATATATTGACTATTGATTAATAAAATAATTGGTGTGAGCCCAACGGTTTTGTAGATGTTGATTTCTACAAAATACATTGAGGCGCTGAATGACAAAGTACGCGTGGCTTAACATAATTTTTGCCAATATTTTGTTGTATTTAGGCAGTAACAAATACTGAAAATATTTGTCCTACGAGATCAAAGAAACTCCAACAAATTGCAGAAAAATGTAATATCACTGTCCGATATAATGAAACTTCCTGTAATTAGACTAAAACATATGAAAAAAGAACATGTTATGTATTTGATATATACTAATCAACAAAAGAAACGTCCACCTACTGTAACCCTCAATATATTTTCTGATAGGGGTGATAGAACTAAAATTGTTGTTTTATACTTCGTAGAAAACAGTTTTTATTCGTTTCTTGCATATTTGTTATGACAAACTTTATTCGGTGCTAATGAGAGACATTTTCCGAAACAGTGGTCAAAAATTCTTTTGCGGAGTTCAACATTAGGGCAATGGCGGTTGGAATTCAATTTTCATTATTTGTTGGTAAAATCAATACGTCATTGGTAACCTATCCAAAAACATAAAAATGTCCATGAAAAAATTAAGGTCAAGGTCGATTCTGGAGTTTAGACGTTTTTCAGTTTGACGTCATGACTACATCCGTTTTCCGAAATTTTTTTGTATTCGATGAATTTCGGATAACTCAGTAATTGATTTCTAAACAAATTCAAGTCTTCTTTCGCTTAATTTTAGGTCACACTGGAAGAAATACTCCAAGAGGGCAAAACTACCAGATCTTATTCAGTGAGAGCCTCGTTTTCAAAATTCGTTGAAGTATCGATTATTTCAAAATGGCCAATTGTTTGTAATCACCCAGTGTGTCAATCTTGTTCTGGTTTGGCAAAAATATCCTTTCGACTTTCTGCACATGCCCAAAGATTGCTTAAGATCATAATTAATAAAAAAATAACAAAAATGATGTTTTTACTTTAAATTATTTTCCAAAAAAAAACGTTGGTGGACGTTACTTTTGTTGAGTAGTATATGATTGAAGAACTTATCAATGAAAAATAATTTTAACTTGACTAAAAACATATAGCAAAATAGGCTTTTTATGTCATCGATGTAATATTGATAACTGCAATAATGAAACTTCCTGTAATTTGACTACAACTTAAAGCAAAAGAAACAATTTCTGTATTGGATACATGTATGATATCTATGAGTGAAATCATGAAATTTGTAATTTGATTAATAAAATATTTGTATGGAATAAATATCGAAGCTCTCTATAATCATCTGCTATCATAGCAAAGATATTTCATGTCTCTTATACAACTGTTACACCTTACGTATGACAACTTTTAGATCTGCTCTAATGTATGACCACCTTTAAAACTGTTCTAAGTTAACTTCGAGCTGAGACCATTTAATCAACTCTTAAAACCATGAAAGCTTTTAGAGCAGATAACATTACTGTGAATTTAGCTTCTGCTTTTGACCATTTCGACAACTTATGTCTATTCAGTGCAGAGTAACTCCAAACATTTGGAAATCCATAAACAAAAATATGATACTCGAGCTCTTAAAGAATAGTACCTTTTACAGAAATATCAACGTGGCATGTTTTCCTGTTTCCTGACCTGTCCCTTGCAAAATATACTACTGTTTTATTTCCCTCTGAAAACAGTGCACCAGGCGGTAAACCACTTCTTTGTGGCCTGAAACACACAGCAAAAAATACTAATAGTTCATATTTGTGAACATCAAATAGCATCATTCGACGTCTTAAACAGTTTCAAACTGATGTATTGTTTAAGAACTGACCCATTCTTGTCATAATATGAAAGAATGACGAAGTGTTGAAAATTCAGCAGTTATTGTAATTCAACAAAAAACACTGGACAGGAAATGGGTTCCTCTACTGGCAGACTTGATCGTATGGCCCTATACTGAATTTCTTCAGTGACTCGTAAAGCTTACAAAATTAAAGATGCTAACTCCTTCAATCTCACTAAAAGAAATGGGTGATGTTCTTTCCTTTAGCAACGCATCTTTTCCTAAATGGATCCCATCAATATAATCCCTGTTCAGATTAAGAAATAAAGGAAACAACAGAAACCGCTAGATCTATATCATTTTTGGACTTATATCTCGAAACTGGTCATTCCAGTACTAAAATTCAAGAGAAAAGAATCAATTTCAAATTTATGAAATTTCTTAACATTGACAGTAATATTCCAATTTCTCTTTACGGAGTGTATGTTTCACAGTAGATTGCAAAAGCCATCAACAATTATGCAGACTTTTTCGTCAGATATAATTATCTCAGGCCGCCTCATTGATCAAGGTTGCGGGAAATTCCATCTCATACGATTATAAAAAAACTTTTTTAGTCCCTTGTGGAAAAAATGAAGCTTCAGTCCAAACTGTGATTCAGGATTCATTTTTTTTTAATTTAATACTTGGGTGAGCATTTCTTTTCACTATCTACAACCTTCCAATTGCATTTACTGTTATTCTGCTATCAAACCCTGTCGCAAGCGAAAGGGGAAGTGGCGTGCCTAAAATCCGGTCCAACCCAACAGTTCTTTTTACATGCCTGTACTAAGTCAGGTCGCTATTTTGTGGTCGCTATTTTTTTTGTGGTTTTGCACCTGTTTTGTCTTTTTACCCTCTGGATATCCGCGCTTTTGACAGTTCTGTTCAGTAATTTTGTTATTTCCTTCATTCCCCGATTGCCAATAGGCAATTATGGGACTCTCAAGATAAATTGTTCATTTCGACAAAACTGTTTTATTTTAGAAATAGGAGAAAACACTATTGTGGGGCACCGACTGATGACCAAAGGGATAAATGCATAGAGCTCCTGGTAAATTGTGTTTGGCAATCCAGATATGGTAAACAGTTGCAACCGCATGCCTGGTGTATGGTAAACCTAAAATAATTTAATGTTTGCTGCTACATGTACCAGTAATTATCGGCAATATGTACATTTTTCTCTTTGATCTTACTGACTGATATTGTCAGTATCACCGTACTGACCTGATACAAGAAAATATCAGGCAATCACGTCACAAATATGACGTCATTACTCTTATGACGTTGCCGATAAAAACAATAATGGTAGTTTTGAAGATCTCGACAGAAAATATCACTAGTATCACAGCTCGTCCTATCGGACTTGCCGCGATACGGTGATATTTTCTGTCTCGACCTTCAAAACTACCATTATTCTATATTTATTAATTCGGCGGAGCCAATATGCATTGGGTCCCTATCTAATAAACCTTGGCCGTTATTATCTACCTTCAAACACGAAATTTCCTACGTCGAAGGCCTCGTAAAGGTGAACTAATTATAGGCCTAATATTATGACATCTGGATTGCCAAACACAATTTACCAGGAGCTCTATGCATTTATCCCTTTGGTCATCAGTCGGTGCCCCACAATAGTGTTTTCTCCTATTTCTAAAATAAAACAGTTTTGTCGAAATGAACAATTTATCTTGAGAGAATAGTTGTAGATCAAAAATAATAGATTCAGTTTTGGAAATATAAAAGTATTTCAATAATTTCGATTTTAATGTATCGAAATTACAGCCAGATTTAAATAAACAAATGTATGGCCAAGACTTGATTTATTCTACTTCAAAGTAGATGAAGACTTAAGCAATAAAGAGGCGTTTAAAACGAATTACATAATTATATACACAAAGAAAAAAGTTAAGCACCCCTTGATATTTTTGGCCACTATAAGCTAAGAAATCTTTAAATTGAAATCATTATATTTAAATAAGGAAGAATAGTATAGTAAGTGAGAACCGAACCGTCAGTCAGTATTCAATTAAATAAAGGTGCTCACACAGGTGTGACTTTCATGTTTTAATATCGACTTCGCAAGCACGTGAAGCATGCATTGCACGAACTACTCAAAACACAGTATCGGCGGGCTTTTGATTTGGGTATTTAAACGAGATGTTTTAAAACATTTATCAGTTATCAATAAAGATGGTACGTAGACGATTGTCAGAAGAACACAGATGGCGTATAATTGACATGCATTCTGCTGGGATGTCATTCAAAGCTATTTGACGCCAGACGGGCTATCACTATACTGTCATCAGTCGACTGGTTCGCAAACACACACAAACCAATCAAGTCAAAGACCTACCAAGATCCGGAAGACCAAAGAAAACATCTGCTCGTGAGGACAGGGCACTGCAGCGTTTGGTTAGACGGATGCCATTCGCTTTCAATCCCGCACTCAAACACGAATGGCTTCCCAACAGACGTCTTTCAACAAGAACGGCACACAATCGTTTAAAGGCAGCTGGTCTTAGATCCAGAAGAGTGATCAAACGTCCATTGTTGGCAGAGCGACATCGCCTTGCACGTTTGGCATGGTGTATAGCACGTCGAAATTGGAATTTGAGGACGTGGCGTAGGATATACTGGTCGGACGAGAGTCGGTTCCTTCTCCACGTAACAGACGTCCGCATGAGGATCTGGAGGCATAAAAACGCTGCCTATACCCCAAGAAACATTCAACCAACTGTTCCCTATGGCGGAGGTTCTGTTATGGTTTGGGCCGTATCTCCCATCATGATTGCAAGATGAATTTGGTTACTTTGCGAGGCAATTTGAATGGGGATCAATACATCAGGGACGTGTTGCGACCAGTTATTATTGCTCATTTTGACAAACACGCATTGGGCACAAGACATGTCTTCATGGATGACAACTCTAGGCCACATCGTTCAAGGGAAGCCGTTACGACTGTTCCTTGGCCAGCCATGAGCCCCGATTTGAGCCCTATAGAACACATCTCGGACATGTTAGGTCGTCGTGTGCAGGCTCGGCAACCCCCTGTGCAAAATCTTCATCAGTTGGAAGCCGCACTCCATCAGGAATGGCAACAACTTAACCAATAAGACATTCGACGTCTTAGAGGGAGAATAAGACGCAGGGTTGAGGCCGTCATTCAAGTACGTGATGGATACACACGATACTGATGTCTGAATTATTGTTTTTGTAAAAAAGACTTATAAGTGATATTTTTAAGTGAAACTGTTAAGTTTTCTTGATTTTTGAGTTTTGAGGAAGAATACTTAAAACGGACTTTATTTACTGCAAAAATCACCCCCATTGTATTCTACTGTGATAATTATTAAATTCCATATTTTTTGTATACTTTGTTTTTGTTTTTTGCAGCCATTGTTATGTTCTTACAGGCCCTATATGAGATTTTGACATACACTTTTTGTATTCTTTGTTACACTTGTCTCATTCTAGGTCATTGCAAAAAACATGGGGGTACTTAACTTTTTTCTTTGTGTATATAAAAATAAAATTCGGAGAGAATTGTCTTGATACAATGAAAGGATACGGAATTAATGCACTTAAGACAAAGTCTCTACAAATATATGGTAAAACGCTTTAATTTTTGTTCTTCATCTTGAAGTCATTATGAAGCTTTTAGCAAGTTCAAGATGGCTCCTAGCAACTGTTTGAGCGGAATTCATTGCTAGATGTCAAACAAAGCTATTTAATGTAATTTTACGCCAATGGATGCAGGAGTCTAAACAAACACATAATAACCTGGCAAAATATTCTTACAATTGTTGTCATCTGTTGCCCGTCAAATAAACTAACAGAATCTTTTGATTGGTGTTTTCAAAATATTCATAATAACACACTTGTTCATTTTCTATTTCTGATGTTCTACTCTCTAGCAATTATTCACACACTTTACCTAATGTCCCCATCACGGTCGTCGTGAGCCATTGGCTCTTTCCAAGTCATCATTGTGTTGACTTGTATAGGATCAGCAAGCTTTGGAGCAACTTTTGGACAGTTTAACACTGGAGGTGTTCTGTCTCTTGGTCCTGACGAGACAAAAAGAGTATAATTGAATTAAATCTCATTATAAAAGCTGCATTTACTTTTATATGAATTAAGCTGTTTGTGTCTAATGAAGCGCCATTGCATTTAAGGTGATAAGTGTAACAGTGGAATCATTCCGGCAGTGTATTCCTTCCTTTTGGATAAAATGCACTAGGGTAGAATATCCACAACATCTAATTGACCAATCACAATAGAGTACTGACCGTGACGGAATAAACATCAAGGTAGAAATACAATAGGTTGTTTATTTACCCGGAAATTCTACACACCGGAAAGAAAATACGCTTACATATGTACGTAAATCAACATCCCTATCTGGGAACATAATGAATATGCTTAAGATTGAATCTCACTCTTTTAAACTTATTAATACATTTAATACTGATTAGTTGTCGAAACGCGCATATGCAGAAAATGAATTAACAGTAACTTTAGTATTTTTGTAATTTGCCTGTATAACTGGTATGATGTTGCAAATGAAAGTTCTGTTCTATTGATGTTATTATATGGGGTCACCATGTTTTTTTTGGGTGTAAATATCATTGAAAAAGGGTTCATAGAAATAATACCTAAAATCATAACTTTTATCGACGAATTTAAAGGTGGTTTTTGTTGATAGAATATATATTATCAAGCATGAATTAATGCTAAAAAGTAAATACATTACTGACTTGGAAAATTGATAAGCGTAATGTTATAAAACTTTAACAACCATCACTTTATCAAGCTTCTCAACACCTGTACCTATGTAAACTTTAAATGACCTATTTTTAGATCGCTTCCGCTGTGTATACACATCTGACGTGTTACTCGTATGTTCCATTATAAGCCAATAAAAACATCAAATAAAGGTTAATGGGTGTGTTTTCACGTCAGATTTAAAACATTCATTCATTTTCTATAACCTTTAAAAACAATTTTCATTCATATGTCTAGATTTTCGCATCCATGTAACAGATTTTTGCGTTGATGTCAATTGTTAAAATAGCAATTTCAGCCATTAAAAAGGTTGTTTTTAGTTTAACTTCGCACAAACCTAATTTCAATGAGACTATTCTATGTTCCACTATTTATACCGTTGAATTGAATTCAATGACCCCAAATGAAGACTACACATTATAGTGAAATTGCATCGTTAATACGGATATCTATTTCATTTTTTTTGTTTGGGGGTGATGTAAATATCTAGGGCTGATATGAAAAAATCTATTTTATAATCTAGTAATATTACTTAAGGATACATTGGCAAATGAATAGCAAAGTGAAAAGATAGAATAGGGAAAATCTAGAGTCATATGTGAAAATGGCACCAATTTGTCATTACTCCACAAGTTAACTTTCTCAAAAGGTACATTGTATAACTTAATAATTTCACGGTATAAATACCATGGCACTCAATATATCATTTAAACTTAATTTCTGTTGTCCGAAATTTTTCTGATATAATCTCCCTTCTGAACACGCAAATTCATGGATGTAACCCTCATTGAATCAACCTTTTCAAAAAAAAAAAAAAAAAAAAAAAAAAAAAAACACGCTAGCTTATACGGCTATGAATATCATATAGGAACGATGCATCCAAGTGCACCTACCACATCCCAAATATTAAAGCTAACATTAGGGTACCAATTACCTTTTGTTTTCTTTTTTTTTTTTGTATATGTTTTCCTTACTGTTTTAACAGTGATAAAATTAACGCGGCGACAATAGAATGTTGACAAAGAGTGAAAAACCGGATGTGATATTTCCTGCATGAACGGGGAATTTAAACTATTCGACTTCAAAGATATAAATGTATGTGACATTGCGCACGGTGTTGGTGACGTTTTGAATGACTAAATACCGAAATTACTGTGAGTTTTAAATTCTCCATATGCGCATTTCGACAACTTATGTCTCATCAGTGCAGATAAAATCTAAACGTTTGGAAGATCATAAACTCAAAGATGTATAAAAACTGATAGAGAACAAATAACCAAAAAGATCTAAATGTCAAGCCAAAATCAGCTAAGGACAGAGCTTTGCATGAGCGAGATACTCCTTAGTTTTTAACAGAATTTACAAAAATTTAGATATTGTACGTTTCAAAATAAAATCGGCTTTCGGGTCAGCACCGACGTATGGACTACTGGGCTGGTGAATACCCTCGGGGACTAACAGTCCACCAGCAGTGGCATCGACCCAGTGGTTACAAATGACTAAATACCGAAATTACTGTGAATTTTAAATTCTGCATATGCGCATTTCGACAACTTATGTCTCATCAGTGCAGATAAAATCTAAGCGTTTGGAAGATCATAAACTCAAAGATGTATAAAAACTGATAGAGAACAAATAACCAAAAAGATCTAAATGTCAAGCCTAAATCAGCTAAGGACAGAGCTTTGCATGAGGGAGATACTCCTTAGTTTTAAACAGAATTTACAAAAATTTAGATATTGTACGTTTCCAAATAAAATCGGCTTTCGGGTCAGCACCGAAGTACTGACTACTGGGCTGGTGAATACCCTCGGGGACTAACAGTCCACCAGCAGTGGCATCGACCCAGTGGTTACAAATGACTAAATACCGAAATTACTGTGAATTTTAAATTTTGCATATGCGCATTTCGACAACGTATGTCTCATCAGTGCAGATAAAATCTAAACGTTTGGAAGATCATAAACTCAAAGATGTATAAAAACTGATAGAGAACAAATAACCAAACAGATCTAAATGTCAAGCCAAAATCAGCTAAGGACAGAGCTTTGCATGAGGGAGATACTCCTTAGTTTTAAACAGAATTTACAAAAATTTAGATATTGTACGTTTCCAAATAAAATCGGCTTTCGGGTCAGCACCGAAGTACTGACTACTGGGCTGGTGAATACCCTAAGGGACTAACAGTCCACCAGCAGTGGCATCGACCCAGTACAAATGACTAAATACAATCGTATATGATCTTGACCTTGAAATATCAAATAAAAGAATAGAATACCAAAAGAAATAGTGTAAATTCGCTGATTCGAACGTATTATAAATATTTTTGTTATGGATTCATATATCCATAGCTAGTATGTAACAAATTTAGGTACAAATGAACAGAAAAAAAATATAACCGAAGACTTAACAATAACGAAAAAGACGAACAATGTAAAACAATCTTGCCCAATGAAATTTGTACTGAATGAAAGAGAACATTGTGAAAGGGGCGTGTTGGTACCTTTCTCTTGTCTGCCGGATTTCATGGGAGTTCAAACTATGAGTGGCTTAGTTCTATTAGTCGTCTTTTTATTTCCGTGCCTTGTGGCTGTCTAACGTCCTTGTTTTGTCTTTGTTTTTCTCTGTTGCCGTTTTTGCCATGTCTTTGGACTTGGATTTTTGTGATCATCACCTCCATTGTTCCTCCTGTATTCTATTTTTGTTGTTTCTCTCGCCTTTTTTCTCCTGTCCCCTCTCTTCTTTTTCCCTCTCTCCTCTCCGTTCTGTGGCCTCTTTCTCGGTTTCTATTTCACGTCTCTTTTCACTTTTCTCCCGCCTCTTTCTCCTTTTAACCTTGTCTGCCCTGTCATTGTGCCATATATCTTAATGGAATTCACCATCCTGCTTTTCCCGATTGGTGTCGCTGCTGCACTATCAGGTAACTCGCGGGAAAAGTTGTATTTCACGCATGTTCAAAAATTGTTTATTGTGCGTGTAATTTCCCGGTATCATGACGTCACAGAACAAAACCTGATAGTGCAGTGGTGACACCACACGGGACAAAATATGAAAGGTGAATTCCATTTATACGTAACAAAATTATTCAAAATCTCATAAAGGTTCTACATACCGGTTTATAAAAAAAAAATCAACAAATAAAAGACATAGCAACATAGAAACAAAATCAAAGGAAAAGAGTGTAGAAGAGTCCAATGAATAAAACTGAAAAGTTTAGAGATATAAAACACGATGAAAGAAACTGTGCATGCAGAAAAGAAAAACCGATAAGCAACGCAACAAAAAAGGAAACTAAAACGCAGGCGTGGAATTGAAAGGGAATTTCGGGGAGCGGAGCGAGGCGCCAAAGTTTTTGGGGTATTTCTTAGCAAACCATCAGGATATTCATTAAAAAATACATGATTGTCCGAAAAAAGGGTTTCCAACCCCCGGACCCCCCCCCCCCTGGATCCGCCCATGAAACGCAAATGTTGCTATTTCAAATGTTAAATACACCAACAGAAAAATTTTCCATACTAAATGAGTACAGCCCAAGAGCAATTAAGTGTGTCAACAAACAAATACCGAAATAAAAAGAGAGAACGGGATAATTATAATTATAAAATAAAACTAGAAAATCTGGGAACAAATGTCACCAATATACCTATTTTCCCCATTTGATTCCAGAAATAAAAAAGAGAAACAAGCAACAAGCAAACAATTCAAATCTAAACAAATCAAATATTAAAATAGTTGTTGCACAGTGGCAATGTGCGCTGAGCATTCTATGAAAGTTTCAGTTAATTTCACATTTCATTTAAATGATATAGGAGGTGTTGTCGCCACAAAGTGTGTAAACCTCTATGGGAGACCGGGCACACCAACACTTTACCGCCAGCTAAAAATTCCACACAACTGAAGCACTATATTTTTTTGCATCTAATCCCATAAGTACCAGACTCAAGTGAGCGACCAATTTCTACCGACCAATTTTCTAGCGACCAATTTTTGGGTTTGTCTAAAAACCAAAATTTAAAATAAGGCCCTAACTCACCTAAAACAATTTGTAGCGACCAATTTATTAAAAATGTTTAAAAATGACAAACATAAGCAAACAAGACCTATAAACCATGAAAATTTGCTCATCGTAAATACAGTGCATAAATAAGAATGTGGTACTTAGTAACTGCTTTTTTAATGTAAAAATTTTAATTGGCGGATCCAAAGGGGGTTCCAGGGGTTGGACCCCCCCCCTTTTCGGACAATCATGTATTTTTTAATGAATATCCTGATGTTTTATCAAGGTATAACCGAAAATTTTTCGTGCCTTTTACTTTTAAATTGGAACCCCCTTTTTCAAATTTCCTGGATCTGCGCCTTATAAAAAACAACATTAATCAAATTTGTAAAAATATCTATACTTGGAATTGTTAATAATTTATTGAGATAACAAAGTTGAAATTAAGTATAATTGTCGAATATAGCAATCATTAAATTAATAAATAAGGCAAAAAGTTATATGTAAGAATGTTAAGCTATGTTGAAATAGAAAATTTTATCTTACTTCAAGAAGAAAAAAACAGATTAAAAAAACAAAGTTATCTCCCTTTTATTTATTCCGTTTTGTCTGAGAATTGAGTTTATTGTGATATATATTGGAAATATTCTAATACCTTCGCAACTCTATTTTAGAATTCAAAAATAGATCAGAATATATACTCTTTCCGACTGATAATTTCATTTCAAAAACTTAATTACAAATTCAGAATAATAAAACTACCTCTTTGTTTATATATTGGATGAAATATTTCCCAAATTTTCTATATTACCAAGTGGTAGTCGAAAGTCGCTGAATCAAAGTTTAAGCACGACAGTGTTTGGTACGTCCCCCATTTGGCTCTTTCGAATTTGATAAATATATATAAATAAATGTAAGTGTATAAATCTAATGCACATTTTCTAGCTAAATATGTTCGATACGTTTGTCCCTGATATATTCCTCAAATGCACTAATATAAATGCGTAAGAGTTATATATTATTCGATGGTGGCTAATAGACTAATTTGCCGCACTGATGAATAAACAAGTACAATTCAAAAACCACGCCTCTTTTGGGAAGTATTCAAGTACAATACAGGAAGTCTATATATAGCAAGTCTCAAAGTGGTCATTTCCGACGTTTTGACATTCAACTTTGGAAACCTGCTGTGGGCTTAAGGTGCAGAAATCCACCCAGGCGCTTAAGGTCGAGGTCGGGCAGGGCAGCTGCTTTGATTTTACCAAGCGGGGTTGAAAACTTTGCCGTCAGGAGTTCTACAGAGGCCTCAACATACACCCTCCCCCCTTTTTGGAAAAATCAACAAAAGTCGAACTTTGGACCCCTGCTGTGGGCTTAAGGTGCAGAAACCCACCTGGGCACTTTAGTTGGAAGGAGACAGGGGTACTAGCTTCCAATTAAACCACAAGTGGTTAAGAACTTTGCCGTCTGGAATTCTACAGAAAGTCTCAAAGTGGTCATTTCCGACGTTTTGACATTCAACTTTGGAAACCTGCTGTGGGCTCAAGGTGCAGAAACCCAACCAGGCGCTTATGGTGGAGGTCGGGCAGGGCATCTGCTTTGATTTTACCAAGCGGGGTTGAAAACTTTGCCGTCAGGAGTTCTACAGAGGCCTCAACATACACCCCCCTTTTTGGAAAAATCAACAAAAGTCGAACTTTGGACCCCTGCTGTGGGCTTAAGGTGCAGAAACCCACCTGGGCACTTTAGTTGGAAGGAGACAGGGGTACTAGCTTCAAATTAAACCACAAGTGGTTAAGAACTTTGCCGTCTGGAATTCTACAGAAAGTCTCAAAGTGGTCATTTCCGACGTTTTGACATTCAACTTTGGAAACCTGCTGTGGGCTCAAGGTGCAGAAACCCACCCAGGCGCTTATGGTGGAGGTCGGGCAGGGCATCTGCTTTGATTTTACCAAGCGGGGTTGAAAACTTTGCCGTCAGGAGTTCTACAGAGGCCTCAACATACACCCCCCCCCCTTTTTGGAAAAATCAACAAAAGTCGAACTTTGGACCCCTGCTGTGGGCTTAAGGTGCAGAAACCCACCTGGGCACTTTATTTGGAAGGAGACAGGGGTACTAGCCTCCAAGAAAACCACAAGTGGTTAAGAACTTTGCCGTCTGGAATTCTACATTAAGTCTCAAAGTGGTCATTTCCGACCTTTTGACATTCAACTTTGGAAACCTGCTGTTGGCTCAAGGTGCAGAAACGCACCCAGGCGCTTATAGTGGAGGTTGAGCAGGGCATCTGCTTTGATTTTGTCAAGCAGGGTTGAAAACTTTGCCGTCAGGAGTTCTACAGAGGCCTCAACATACCCCCCTTTTGGAAAAATCAACAAAAGTCGAACTTTGGACCCCTGCTGTGGGCTTAAGGTGCAGAAACCAACCTGGGCACTTCAGTTGGAAGGAGACATGGGTACTAGCTTCCAATTAAACCACAAGTGGTTAAGAACTTTGCCGTCTGGAATTCTACAGAAAGTCTCAAAGTGGTCATTTCCGACGTTTTGACATTCAACTTTGGAAACCTGCTGTGGGCTCAAGGTGCAGAAACCCACCCAGGCGCTTATGGTGGAGGTCGGGCAGGGCATCTGCTTTGATTTTACCAAGCGGGGTTGAAAACTTTGCCGTCAGGAGTTCTACAGAGGCCTCAACATACACCCCCCGCCTTTTTGAAAAAATCAACAAAAGTCCAACTTTGGACCCCTGCTGTGGGCTTAAGGTGCAGAAACCCACCTGGGCACTTTAGTTGGAAGGAGACAGGGGTACTAGCTTCCAATTAAACCACAAGTGGTTAAGAACTTTGCCGTCTGGAATTCTACAGAAAGTCTCAAAGTGGTCATTTCCGACGTTTTGACATTCAACTTTGGAAACCTGCTGTGGGCTCAAGGTGCAGAAACCCACCAATCGCTTATGGTGGAGGTCGGGCAGGGCATCTACTTTAATTTTACCAAGCGGGGTTGAAAACTTTGCCGTCAGGAGTTCTACATAGGCCTCAACATACACCCCCTCCTTTTTGGAAAAATCAACAAAAGTCGAACTTTGGACCCCTGCTGTGGGCTTAAGGTGCAGAAACCCAACTGGGAACTTTAGTTGGAAGGAGATAGGGGTACTAGCTTCCAATTAAACCACAAGTGGTTAAGAACTTTGCCGTCTGGAATTCTACAGAAAGTCTCAAAGTGGTCATTTCCGACGTTTTGACATTCAACTTTGGAAACCTGCTGTGGGCTCAAGGTGCAGAAACCTACCCAGGCGCTTCTTCTGGAGGTCAGGCAGGGCATCTGCTTTGATTTTACTAAGCGGGGTTGAAAACTTTGCCGTCAGGAGTTCTACAGAGGCCTCAACATACACCCCCCCTTTTTTTGGAAAAATCAACAAAAGTCAAACTTTGGACCCCTGCTGTGGGCTTAAGGAGCAGAAACCCATCTGGGCACTTTAGTTGGAAGGAAACAGGGGTACTAGCTTCTAATTAAACCACAAGTGGTTAAGAACTTTGCCGTCTGGAATTCTACAGAAAGTCTCAAAGTGGTCATTTCCGACGTTTTGACATTCAACTTTGGAAACCTGCTGTGGGCTCAAGGTGCAGAAACTCACCCAGGCGCTTATGGTGGAGGTCGGGCAGGGCATCTGCTTTGATTTTACCAAGCGGGGTTGAAAACTTTGCCGTCAGGAGTTCTACAAAGCCTCAACATACATCTCCCCCCCTTTTTGGAAAAATCAACAAAAGTCGAACTTTGGACCCCTGCTGTGGGCTTAAGGTGCACAAAACCACCTGGGCACTTTACTTGGGAGGAGACAGGGGTACTAGCTTCCAATTAAACCACAAGTTGTTAAGAACTTTGCCGTCTGGAATTCTACAGAAAGTCTCAAAGTGGTCATTTCCGACGTTTTGACATTCATTTTTCGAAACCTGCTGTGGGCACAAGGTGCAGAAACCCACCCAGAAGCTTATGGTGGAGGTCGGGCAGGGCATCCGCTTTGATTTTACTAAGCGGGGTTGAAAACTTTGCCGTCAGGAGTTCTACAGAGGCCTCAACATACACCCCCCCCTTTTTGGAAAAATCAACAAAAGTCGAACTTTGGACCCCTGCTGTGGGCTTAAGGTGCAGAAACCCACCTGGGCACTTTAGTTGGAAGGAGACAGGGGTACTAGCTTCCAATTAAACCACAAGTGGTTAAGAACTTTGCCGTCTGGAATTATACAGAAAGTCTCAAAGTGGTCATTTCCGACGTTTTGACATTCATTTTTCGAAACCTGCTGTGGGCTCAAGGTGCAGAAATCCAACCTGGCGCTTATGGTGGAGGTCGGGCAGGGCATCTGCTTTAATTTCACTAAGCGGGGTTGAAAACTTTGCCGTCAGGAGTTCTACAGAGGCCTCAACATACACCCCCC
>MJUU01072393.1:399-19169 GCA_002080025.1 Modiolus philippinarum
AAAAACAGCAATTTACCCCCTATGTTCTATTTTTAGTAACAGCGGCCATGTTGTTTGGTCTACGGACATAAAAATCAAAAACTTGAAAGAGCATACCTTGGTGATGATTCAGGCCATGTTTGGTTAGTATTGGCCTAGTAGTTTCAGAGGAGAAGATCTTTGAATGAAAAATTAATGGACAGACGGATGCCGAGTGATGGCAAAAGCTCACATAGCCTTTGGCCAGGTGAGCTAAAAAAATGATGGCGAATTCCAGCTATTTGTGTCTTACATTTTTTCCGGCGAGTTTGCACCCACTTTGCCATTTTCAAATAATGCTAAAATGTTATCGAAGATCAACCCTTATAGCTTGGAAACGGCAAGAGCTATGTCAAATTTGTTGCCACATCTCTGAAAGCTTACAACAAGAGGAACCCGAAGAAAAAAATCCCATCGATATCGGATGAAAAATAAAAATTTTTAGGTAATCCGATGTTTGCAATTTTGGCCCCATTTGGCCCCTAATAGCTCGGAAAGGAAACAAATTATCAAAAATCTGATGGTGCAACACTATACCAATTTTTCATTGAGAATCCATTGCAAAAAACTGCATCAAACTCGGATTAAATATAAAAAAAAATAAAATTTTTGAAATTCACCCCTTTTGGGCCCCATTTATCTCATGAAAAGTACATGCCACGTCAAATCCGTTGGCATATATACTCTAGATAGGAAATTTCCTTAGGAACACACTGAAAGAAACCCCATCAAAATCTGATAAATAATGAATATTCTACAGCCAAATATGTGAAAACACCCAATTTTGCCCTTTTTGGTCCCTTTTTTAAAAACAGGAGGGGCCAAATAACAAAAACTATACCCAGCCTTCCTTTTGTGCCAAGGAACACTGTGTCAAGATTTCAAAAGGATTGATCAACTTAAACTTAAGTTATTGACCAAAAACAAAAGTGTCTACAGACGACAACGGCATCATACGACGACAACAACTGCACCATACCATTATACGACCACAAATTTTTTGCGGTCGTATAAAAAAGGCACAAAGTCGGTAAACAGGAAGTGGTGATGCCATGCGGCCGAAAATGGGAGATGCAGTACAGGACCCCATACTGAAGCACCACACCAAATATCTAGTTGTTGCCATATGTGGTTGCCGAGAAAAATGCGACGAAAAAATGTGTGACGGACAGACGGAATGACAGACGGACATAGGTAAAACAGTATACCATTTCCTTCGGAGCGGGGGTATAAAATTTAATCAAATCAAATTGTGAAATCATCAAAAATAGGAGGTGCAAATCTACATTTCACAAAGACAAGACCTTGTAAAAAGTTTCATGAATATCTACATAGTGCACATCTACATTTTTGTACATGTACATTATTCAGTGGTTCAGGGGGAGTAGCAGATAAGAGATGGGTACCCTCAGGTGTTACAAATGGACGGAAGGATAGACAGACAACCCTGACCAACTTTTTTGCATATTTTGAAAAATTGCAATTTTGGTCCCTTTTACCCCTTATATCGTTAAAACGGCAAGAGATACACCAAATATGTTGACATACTACTGAAAGCTTATGAAAAGAGGAACTGAAAGAAAAAAAATCACATCAAAATCAGATAAAAAATATGAAATTTTAGGAGATATTCACATTTGCAATTTTGGTCTGTTTTGGCCCCTCAAGGAACCAAGTTATCATAAATCAAATGATTATGCTTATCACATAAGGAACCAACTTCAAAACACTGAATCAAAATCAGACCAAAATTAATTAAGAAATTATGAGATTTGCCCTTTTTGGGCCCCATTTATCATGTGAACAGTACCAGTAAATGGGAAATGGTATCTGTTGAGGCCATCCTTAATAAAATGTTCGTTTGATGTTTATCGATTATTAATTTTGGTTGTGAGTAGGTAGGTATATAGTTAAATTATTTTTTTTCCTTAAAAGATGTCAAAAAGGAGTTAATTTTAAAGAAAATGTGCTAAAAAAGAACAAAAAATTTTTGTCTGGGAAATGTCGATAAAATTTATTGAGTAGGTAGGTTATTTATGAGTAGGTCGATAAACAGCAAACAAACAATTTTTTAAAGTTGGCCTAACATGGTACAGATTGTAAATTTCCTCAAGAGTACACAGAAAGCAACCTCATCAAATTCCAAATCTATAGCCCAACAGGCTTCAGACCAAATTTCAAATAATTCCTCAAGTAAAAGTCAAGAAATCTGTGACGGAAAATTTGATTTATAGTAAAAAAATCAAAGTATCGGCAAACAGGAAGTGGGCGCCTGACAAACTTGAAAATTGCTTACACAATGCAACTCATCATTTTCAAGCTTCAGAACAAATTTCAAATCATTCCGTCAAGTGAGAGCCAAGAAATCTTTAGACGGAAAATTTGGTTTATAGTAAAAAAATCAAAGTATTGGCAAACAGGAAGTGGATGTCCAACAAACTTGAAAATTGCTTACACAATACAACTAATCATTTCCAAACTTAAGACCAAATATCAAATCATTCCGTCAAGTAGAAGCAAAGAAATCTGTGACAGAAAATTTGCTTTATAGTAAAAAATCAAAGTGTTGGCAAACAGGAAGTGGATGTCTGACAAACTTGAAAATTGCTTAAACAATACGACTCATCATTTCCAACCTTCAGACCAAATTTCAAATCATTCCCTCCACTGCCTCCAGTAGGAGCCAAGAAATCTGTGATGGAAAATTTTATTTATTGTCCTCTTTGGCCCCTTATAGCTTATAAAGGAAACAAATTACCAAAAATATAATGGTTAAGTGCTGTTTTAAATTTTCATAAGGAATCCATTGAAAGAAACTGCATCAAAATTGGACTAAAAATAAAAAAAAATATTTTTGAGATTTGCCCCTTTTGGGCTTCATTTGCCTAATGAATGGTAAATCTGACGTGAAATCTATTGCATGCATATATTACTGATTGGAAATTTCATCAGGAGCAAACTGAAAGAAACACCATCTAAATTAGATAAATAATAAATTTATACATTGTATTCTGCAGTCAAATATATGAAAACACCCAATCTGACCCTTTTTGGCCCTTTTTTTAAATGGGGGGTTGGGGGCACAACATCCCAAACCTACATGTATTAAAGAATTCCTTTTGTGCCAAGGAACATTGTTTTATTCAAAATGATTGATCAACTGGAACTTGAGTTATTGACCAAAAACAAAAGTGTCTACAGATGACAACAATGACAGCGCTGGCCATACCATTATACGACCTCATTTTTTTTTGCGGTTGTATAAACACCAATCCCAGCCTTCCCTTTGTGCCAAGGAACAATGTGTTTAAATTTTGTGAGGATTGATCGACTGGAACTAAAGTTATTGACCAAAAACATAAGTGTCTACAGACAAAGACAACGATGATAGCACTATACCATGTATACCATTATACATGTTATATGACTTCAAATTATTTTGCAGTCGTATTAAAAAGTGTGTACTTTTAACATATTTAATATACTAGTATTTCTTCTGTCAAAATATAGTAAAGTTTGAAGGCTGCATGTTACCAGTATTCCATTCACAAGTTATCAGTCTGAAACCTTCAGGGGTTGGTTTTATGGAGGGATGGACAGACGGACACACAACTGAGGGTATCACAAAATATCTCGCCACTACCTGTGGCGAGGTATAAAAAGTATAAAAGCGCAATTAAAAACTTTATCTTAAGCTGATGAAATCACAAGGCAATATATACAAGAATAAAAATATCTTATTCCAATTTGAAGGGCCTTTTGATAGAGCATATAATTCATACAATGATTGACATTGATTTGTTCTAAAACTTGTTTACAAATATATAATAAAACAAAAAACAACAATATTCGTATAATGTATCATGTTATGCTTACCATAATACAAGTACAAATTTTCATTGGAATGATGCCCTGCTGATATATTTTTGTATTCATGTAGAAGTCTCACAAGAAATGTATATATACTAGTATATACATGTAGATCTATTTTTTGTCGTGTGCATGATGTGTTTTTTCATTATTTAATTATTCCCCACACTGATCTGTTTTGTAATGTCATTTGGGAGTATGTGATGGTGGGAAGTACATACAATGTATATGTATTGAGACATTTAACTGGAATAGATTTTTTTGGTGTTGTTTTGAGTTTTTTTTCTGCAGTGGTCAAATATTTGAATGGGTAGCAGTTATAAATGAGTCGTCAACAGATCTGTCAAGTATCACACGAAGCTTTTCTAAATTTTGGGGAAATTCCTTTGATCTTTGAAAAATTTAGCAAATCACACGTGAGGCAATTTTCAAAACATGACAATTACCACAAATGGTCTGAATCACTACTGCATATACATGTACATTTGTATGTACCGGTGTTTTTGCTATACTTAATCAAGAATTTATCATTAGTGGATGTTTAACTTAATCCGTACTAGTTAACATCCAGGGGTTAACATGCTCCAATTACACAAGTATACATGTACTACATGTACATGTACTTCTGTATATACATGTACAATATTGGTTTGATTGAAACTTGAAAGTTACTCTAGCATGTATAGGGTGGTATTTGGCTCAGGGTATATGACACACTATATGAATGGGTTTTTTTTAAAAATGACAGTGCAGTGGCAGGTCTGTACCCAATTTCACTTGCAGTGACCCTAGGATCACCCCTCTTCGATTCACTACCATGTTTGGGAGAAGGGTATTCAAGTTTTTTTAATAATGGGAGAGTGATTGACTATTTGTAACAATGTTAGATTCATTACTCATTATAAATAGTTTTTCAGTGTTTTATAGTCTTTACCTGTATTTGATTCTGAAAATGACGATGATCTCTTCTCAATTGACGTTGATGATCTATTGTTTGCTTGCACACCATAGTTGTTCCACGGGAACAGAGTTGGTACTGGGTTTGAGCCATGAAAGTGCCTACTACAAACATTGTGCCATGGTTCTGGCTTGTAATCATTTGGTCGTCGTATTGCATTCACCCATTTGTGCTTTAAAGTTGCATTTTTTGAGAAATGGTGGAATGTTACATCTTTCATAAAAGGATATCTAGTTATATGCTTTCTTGTATCAGATTTACATCCCGGTACAACACACCACAAGTTTCTTTTTGGCATTTTGTTACATTGTTGTGTTTACATTTCCCTGTATTAGATTTACACACAGGTACGACACACTACAAGACGTCGTTTGGCATGTTGTTGCATTTCGTGTTAAACCGGAAGTTAATGTGCACCGGACAACAATGCTCATCACGTGACCTAGTTCAGTGTAAATACGAAATAAAGTCGGAATAGAAGGAACTCGAAAACGACGTATTGAATCAATCAAAGCGCTAATTGCTGGAGTGCTGTTTAGGCAGTTATCTTTGAGGTAAGAAAAGATGTGAAACTTGATATTTAAAAACAATATCTGTCCAAAAGCTGTATCTCATCTAGATACACCCTTTTATCGGCAATATGTACATTTTCTCTTTAATCTCACTGACTGATATTGTCAGTATCTCCGTACTGACCTGATACAAGAAAATGTCAGGCAATGACGTCATGAAATTGAAACCATGACTCAAACGATGTTGCCGATAAAAACAATAATGGTAGTTTTGAAGGTCTCGACAGAAAATATCACTAGTATCACAGCTCGTCCTATCGGACTCGTTGCGATACGGTGATATTTTCTGTCTCGACCTTCAAAACTACCATTATTCTCATTTGTATATAATAAATCAAGTGGTTACAGAAAAAAACTAAGCTAAGAAACCCAAAAACTAAATGAGACAAAAAGAGGGTTTACCATAATACCTCTGTTTTTGACAGAGTATAAAAATTTGCACTCAAGTAACAATGACGTCTATCACTAGAATAAATATATAAGCAAAAGAGTACATGCAAGTTGACTGGCCAAAATATAAAAAAAATCAGCAAAAGCAATGACCACGAAAGCCGGCAAGTGCATGGGTGTCTGTGTATCATGACATTAACAAAAACCCTACAAGATTTCCACTAAAAGCATGCAATGCTGTTGTTACACCTTACCCACGACATAGTGATCGATTTCTGCATGAATCTGACTATTAAATGCCTACTTCGCAGTTATGACAATGTAATCAACTGCAAAAATTTATCCGTGATCATGGTTGCTGCGAAACAATTCGCAACTAGAGGAAATCGCTGCAAGTGATGAAAAATCAGCAAGCGACCAGTTCCCCCATTGTAGCAAATAAAATCATTAATTATTCTTTCAGACATTTCCTCGTGGTGGTTCCTTCCCAGGGCCTTGTTGGGGCGGACATCAGTTCCACACGTGCTCGCCTCAACCCCTGTTTATTGCATTATCTCCTCATAAAATATTTAAAAATTGGTCTAGATCACTTTCCAAGATGTTTATCTTTTCAAAAAATATTATGATCCCAGTCCGATAACATTCTGTTTAATTGGGAGCAATCCTTTTTGTGGAGAAATGCACTAAAATGTAAACCCCATTGACCATGAAACGAAAGTAAACTTCAACCCTAACCCTAACCTTAACCGTAACATTCTCTGGACTTTACGTAGGTCATAAGAAATATATCCCAGAGTTTCTTGATTACGTCACTGGGCGGGAAATTTAAACTCAATGTTGCTATATGGTAAACCGAATTTTGTTTATTTCCAAATATAAAAGTTTGTGGTCATTGGAGTTGACAATGTAGTGCCGTTTATACATGTAAGTGCACACCTGTCGTCAAGAAATCAAACTTGATTTCGAACCTTTTTTAATAAGCGTTAAAAACTAAGAGTCCGCAGTGGGAGTAGCAAAGAGTCCACAACAATAGAAGCATTTTCCATGTTCCCATTCATTTATGAAAAGCTTGTGAAATATTACAGCGCATCGCGGGAATTTTTCATGAAATTCGCGGTAGTCAAATTAAGCTACATTTTTACCCTGTATTTTTGTTTTGAACAGCACATACTTTCCATTTAACATTTTCAAATAAAATAACTAGAATGTGTGCAATAGTTTCTCGCTATCTGTAATTCTTGGCACCCAGACATGAACTATGCTATGCGTATTTGTGAGGTACATCTGGCTGTTTATTTCATCTGGCGACAAAACGACTGTATAGTGCTGCCTAATAAGCATAAATTTACTGATTTAGGCTACAGCTCGTTATAAATTATTGACAAATATAAGGTCTGGCCATGTTCTAATTCGCATAGAGCCCGCTTGCAATAATCTATTTCTTAATTTAATGTCATTTCTGTTTTGTTTTTGACGTCCAGTCATAGAACTTTCTATTCTTAGGGCACCTGACCCAGCTTGCCTTAATTTTATTGCTATTACTTGGTGCATAGATTTTGATTATCTTTGAAACAATAAGAGCAAATTAATCCAAACTGTACTAAAATGAAGTATAAAAGATTATTTAGAAAGATTTTTCATTTCGTGTGGATCCAATGAAACGCATGACTGCTAGCAGAGAACAAAGTTAGACCTTGAACTCGATGATAAATACTTTTACTAGTGCCGGTACCAAGTCCGGCTATCCCGAGTTCCTATCGTTATTTATGTTTGTCTCTTGTTTTCATTATTGTTTTTCTGGTNACGTTTGCTAGTAGAATACCGAAGGAACAAGGGATGCGATGACTACAAAACTCGAAGTCCAAAGACATGGCAGAAACGGTAACAGATAAAAACAAAGACAAAACAAGGACGTGAGACAGCTACAATGCACGGAAATAAAAATATAACATTTAGAACTAAGGCACTCATAGTGTGAACTCCCATGAAAACCGGGAGTGACATCAGGTGCTCCGGAAGGGTAAGCATGTCCTGCTCCGCTAGCGGCACCCGTCACACTATCAGTGAGTCAATCCGGGGTTGAGTCAAATCCGTGAAGACGTGAAATCTAGCTGAAAATGTCCGTTTTCATTTGGGACACAGACACGTCATATCTGTCAATGATGTCATGGTGACGGCCATAGAATTTCTGAAAGTAACAAAGGCTGAACAAATCCCTGACTAAGCAGCTTTTGGGACAGTGTTTGATTATTTCATTTAGATACAACAAAATACTTGGCCGCCATTGCGGAAAACAGGTTAACAATGGACCAATTGCTAATCATGCTGGAAACCACTGATCCCAATTTAACCAAACGTGCAGGAATAGTGTATCGAAACTTGCTATATCTAAATTTTGAAAATTTTTGCTTAAACTTGGAAGTATCTCCTTGTAAAACTCTGTCCATAGCTGATTTTTGGCTTTATTTAGATATTTTTGGTTAATTGTTCTCTATTAGAATCAACATATTTTACGATATTCCAAATAAAATAGTTGTTCAGTTGCTCTATTTTAACCTGCATTTTTAGGGACTTTATTCCACATCATTCCATTGTTTTTAAGACTAAAAGTTTTCTCTCCTGCTGTTCGAAATCAGTAAAAAGATCCCCCTTTGAGAGATGAATATCGTCTATATATATACAAATGAGTAAATGAACACGAGACCATAACACATATGTTAACTCCAACTGCAATAATTCCAAATATATATATATATATATATATATAGTTATCAGTTATGGTGTACTTGTTCTTGAGAGAATTTCTAATTATCAATTTTTGGCCCGGCACCTGAATCGGTTTTCAGGGGCTTTGGTTACACAGCTGCCGGGCGCGTCCCCAGGTGGCCCTGTCTTTGCGGGGTAGTCAGCGAACCACTGTAGCCAAACTGTGTGGAGAAACGCCACGCTCCATGCAGTATAAAAACCCCTTCTATATTTTTTTGAAAGAGAGCAGACGTATTGGGTGTCGTATAGAAGGCCATATTTCCTGCCCCTACCCATTTCTCCCCTTTTCCAGTGGCAATCAAAAGTCGTTGCCCCTTTCTCTTTTATTTCTTGTTTTACTTGCAATTTTATAGAATTGATTAACTTGTTCTCGTCTTGATATAGCAAAAATATTGCTCATTGGTCGTTAAACTCTAACTAATCAATCAATCAATCAATTTTTGGCATTTAAATTTTAATGTTACTTTTACCAAATGCACATGTCATCATTTTATAAATGCACATCTCATCATTTTATTATGCCAAGTATTTTTGCAAATGTCTCGATGAGTGCCATGTGATTATTTATATTTTGTGATTGTTTTCTATTGGTCTTGTAACGATAGACAGCGATTGAAAGAAAACTGGTTAATTAATTTTGTTTGTTGACGACCCCCTCATCAATTGAGGAAAAAATTGATGAATGTAGCGTTGTTCGACTTAATGTCTCTTCAGTAAAGATAGAATGAAAAAAATTGAAAGACGAAAATCGAATAAAATGTGTTTTATATAACATTTATGCCCGAGTAGCGTATGTGCTTCTGAGAAATTAATACGT
This sequence comes from Modiolus philippinarum, assembly GCA_002080025.1. Classification (NCBI taxonomy): domain Eukaryota; kingdom Metazoa; phylum Mollusca; class Bivalvia; order Mytilida; family Modiolidae; genus Modiolus; species Modiolus philippinarum. The sequence goes on from MJUU01072393.1 coordinate 9,791, forward strand.
TTTATTATAATTTCTGGTATCAACTGAAAAGCTTAATCACAATAGATATTAATGTGAACTACAACAAGAGGCTCTAAAGAAACTGTGTCGCTCAATTGGACCTTTGCCAATACAGACTGCTGATGAGGAGTTAAATTCCGAAATGGCCATACAGCTCATTAAAATTAAGTGTAGTTGGAGTTAACATATGTGTGATGGTCTCCTGTTTATTTTCTCCATATACTTCTGTAAAACATTCAAATAAATCTCTGTGCCTAAGGGTCCACTTTCAAACTGTTTTAAGAAACTCTATGTAATAGGGTCCAATGTAAAGTTAATTTCACTACTGACTGCCATCTCGGATATGCAGGACGGACGTTTCTGTTGTGTCTGATGTTTATTTTCCATGGCTTATGATTTCAGAGAAAATCTTTGAACGTACTCAAATATAACTTTGTCCCATTCTTGGACATATTGAATAAGTTGCAAACCTGTGTACCTACAAGGCTCTTGATAAAGGGAACCATGAGTGTTGCATTTTGTCTAAGTTTGGCTCTAATAAGCTCAGTTGTTTCAGGAAAAAAGATTTTTCAATTGTTTTTAAATAAGAATCAATTTTGGATGGCGGATTAACACCAAACTATCAAAACTAGGTCAGCACCTCATATTTTACATCTATGCTATGTTAGTTTTAAGTCCATTCAGGGATATTTATGTGCATTCCCCATGGCGGCCGCTGTTTACATGTAACCATTTTGGATAACGGATCAAAACTTACAATGCCTGGTAGGACCTTCAATAAATATTCATGTCAAGTTCAGCAGTTCTCTAGAAGATATTTGTATGCGTTTCCTAAAGGATTTAATGTTAAAGTAAGTTCCCCGCTGGTGTTAATGTAGGATGGGTGGTCCACACCAAAGCAACATTTGGTCAGCATCTCATAAATATCACTCATGTCAAGTTTGGTTTTAATCAGTTCAGCGGTTCTATAGAATGTTATTTTATCCATTTCCATAAAGTTCAATGTTTAACTGGCCGGCCATATTGGATAAATCATTGGTACAAATCTAAAAAACACCTGGTCAACTCTTTATAAGTATCACAATGTCCTGTTTAGTGTAGATCGATTGGGCAGTTTTCTAGAAGAAGATCTTAAACTACGTTTTCCAGTGGCGTTCATGTTGGAATACAGATCGTCACAAAAGAAACAGTTGAATGTGTAGATGTTGCCGATATCAAGCGTGATTTTTATTCTGCTGATTGTCTTAAAGACCTTTTTTTATAAACGTCGCTGGCGACAAAATCGTTCCATTTTTACAAGCAATCAATTAAATTAATAAGATTTAAACGGATTTATCGTAAATTTTCTAATATTGTAACAGTTAAACTTGCACTTCCTCTATTATGTTTTTAATATTTTACACATATTTTTACTTGTATAAAGCTATATGGTTTTATATTGATATTTTTATTTATTTATTATAATCGTTCCATATACTTAACAGTTCTCGCCACGATCTAGCTGAAATTGGCATAAAACATCAATCAATCGATCATAAGTATCATTCATACCAAGTTTGATTCAAATCCATTTCTTGGTTCACAAAAAGAAGTTCTCAAGGGAACATTTTACGACGCTGGGTCGCGATGTGATACAAAAGCTCACCCTGGCATGGTCAGATAAGCTAGAAATCCTATCGTTAACCATTTAAAAGCTATACCGAATGCTCTTAACGAGGAAATTCTACTGAATAACAGATCCTTTTTTTAAATACAAATTTTGCAGAAAACAAGAAACAATTTCACAGAAATGGGTTAATTATTTCTACTGATGTACCTCTGTCAAAAGCAAGGAAAAGCGGTCATGATGTAATGACATTGACACTTTGCACCAGTTAATATCAGACTATTAAGTTTGGAAAAGGGGATAAACCGAAAGAGGAATGGTTACACTATATAATTTGAGTTCAACGTGACGAGGTCGAATATACCTAATGTTGACTAAAAGTGTGGCCACAAGAACTGTACATGCAAAATATGAAAGCAATATTACTTGCCATTAAATATATTTCCAAAATTAAACAGACAGGCAATAAACCCTTTGACCCCAAAAACTATTAATATGTGTAAAATCCGATAGTGAACATACAACCCATATAACAATATGATCTAAAGCCATTAAGGGCTATGCCGAGAGCAGCATGTCGACCATTGGCATTTTAACAAGTGTAAAGGGGGGGGGGTAAATCTAAAGCCAATCAATCTTTTTTTTTGTACAAAGAGACATTGTGTTAAAAATTTTATAAGGATTGATCAACTGGAACATAAGTTATGACTAAAAATAAAGTGTCTATGGACAACGACACACCAATATAACACCTAAATGGTCGTATAAAAATCATGTCTTTTACTCTATGCATGTTTGGTTAATTTGTTTTCAATGTTTTCCGACACTTATGTTTCTCCTCATGGATTCGGTTTTGATTTTTTTTGAAGTTAAGGAATAGAACATAGCTAATGAAGCATCGTAGAATGAGCTAATTTTACAATGCATTATACAATCATCAAAAACTAAAAAAATTATTTCACAACTGTTTTAATTGAATATGACACATATGCAAGCACATCAATTCTTTATCTGTCTATATATTTTGAGGTAGACAAGGAAAAGGAGTCAAACGTACAGAATTTGAACAACCTGATCTACACTTTTATCCATTTTTTTAAAACAAAAGAGGTAGTATTCCAGATGAAAGGTTGCTTCTGTTTGCACTTAAAAATGACAACATTAATATAGATAATACTCATGGTTACAGAAACAAAGAAAAACATACAATATTTGTTTCTGGCCATACAAACAGATGTAAATTTACGAAACAATATTTTTGTAACATGTAAAAATTTCTAAACAGGTTTTTTTTAAAATAATGCCCCCGTTTTTTCTCCGATCTCCAATGCTTGAAACTTTACATGTACAAAATAAACATACGATTCTTTAGTGCTTCAACACCAGCATAATAAAAAAAACTTAGATAATGAAGGTCTTAAATTGAAAAAAAATATACCATAGTGTCTAAAAAATTCTGTAGCTTGTAAGTCTGATAAAACCATGAATTATTTCTCTAAAAAAACTATAAAAAATTATTTCATTTATGTATATCTTTACCAGAATAAAAACCATTAACTGATATAAGAACTTAGCTAAAAAGCATAACTACAAGCAAAGAAATTATACTCTGATTTAAATATCGAAGCAAGACCAAATTTGTTATCAATTGATCAATTTGATAGGAAAGTAAAACATTATATAGGATAAACTGCCATCACTGATGGACCCATTTTTGATTTAATTTCAAAATCTCATTCCTTAGAGTGCTTTCTAAAGTGTTAAATAGTGTGTAGATGAAATATCCATTTAAATGTTTCAATGTGAATTTTGAATTATTTTCCCAGTTGAACTATTAGGAGATAAAGTTGAAAATTTTGAAATTACAATTATATGTTCAAACCAAATGACTGATATTCCTTTCCATATCTTTTCTATTTGTATCGGGTTATATCTATGTGAAATTATAGTAAACAAAATATGAAACATATACATATTGGTGTTGATGACACACAGACAAGACTAGGAATATACATTTGATGCTTAAAATGATTCAATCAATTCATGCTACAGAGGTTAACTTTTAATTTATGAGATTTATAGCTTGAAATAATAAAAATTGTTAATGCAAAATGCTATTTTCAGCTTCCTCAATACTAGCATTAAAAATACCTAAAAGGACTGTCGAGTTCATCAGAACTGAGAAAATTGTAGAAATAAACTGTCTACCAATAAACAGGAAATACCTTTTTACGAGTTACATAGATGTAACCTATTTAGGTACTCTACACAACTAACGTTTCTTGGTATCTAGCAAACCCTATTTACAATGACCACAAAAAATCTTCTGAAATCATATGAAAATAATATAGGATAGCATAGGCAGGACCTTTGAAAAAGAGTGGTGGAGGTTTGAAATCAGTTGTTTCAAAATATCGGGATTCATGATCTGAAGAATAAAAAAAAAGACAAAGAGTACAAATTGAATTCATATACTCAATAACAGGTAAAAGGAAAATACGACTTCATCCAAGTTCTCGGATTAATAGTTGGTTCCATGAAAACATAAACTGGAACATTGTAGAAGGTATATTGTATTTTAGACCAGTCCTGAGCCTTTGGTGATACTTCAATTATTGAAGATAACTTGATCTATTTTGTTTATTTTTGGATTTTCTAGAATTGTTTTTACTTCGCTTTAGTATCAGGTTTTTTCATTCAGGCATAATTTCCCCACGAAAAATATATTTTCCCTGGACCGTGATACTCTTCGTGTCATATGAATATTAAAAGGATAAGAATTTCCAAAAAGATCTGCTCGACTAATGTGATTGTTCAGACGATTTCCTTTCTAATATTAAATTTCTGTGATGGATATTATGAGTATGAAAGAAATTGTATAACCCAAAAAATTTGAGGGGCAACAAAATGCAATTTATTTACAATGAAAAGGGTTTTTTGATGGCAACTAGTTTCATTCGTCAAAAAGACAGATGCATACGCAAAAGGTGCTCAATATGACTTGGTTCATTCATTGAATCACTTTGTACCGACAGAATGAGATAAGTGTAATAACTAACTAAATATGGAAATTAATGTGAATTTAGTTTCTGCATTTGGCCATTTCGACAACTTATGTCTGTACGTTACCACGCGGTCACCGGACTGTTGCGTTATCCACACTTTTAGCAACACTATCTCAGTTCATGCTTAAACCTTCATCTAATTTATAACTAAATACCGAAGTTAGTGTAAAGTGATAGAAGATATCATAACATCTGTATAAAAAGCATAAAGGCTCAGAAGAAGTCTTGGTATTTTTGTATCAAAAATATCCACAAATTGTTACAAGTATTAATATGAATGTTTATAAGAAGAAGCTGAAGATGACTTACAAATAATTATAAGTGCCCTGTGCATATTGTGTTCTGCCTATGCTTAACATGTATACATACATGATAAAACTGAATAAATAGACAATTATTAGATTATAAATGGTGAAAAATGCAATTATGGTTAACTAGCAGAAACAAATTTATACACTGTAAATCCCAGTGTTATGGCAACATGTATGTCAATATGGCACATAAGAATTCAACCACTTAAAATAAAACAAAATCCCTTAACGATATATGAAACTACTATTATGTAGATAGAATAAAATCATATAATTAACAGGTTTCAAAATAAAAGTTACGGTTTAACATTATATATAGTAACTATAAAAGAATTAGCAGTTACACTTGTACTGATAGAACACCATCATATATATTCAAATTAGTATTGTAACTTAAAACACAATATTTGTTAGTAATGTTACCTGTTCGTAAGTAAACACACAATAAAATGTACAGACAACGATTTTCACTCAATTATATACATTAGATATATTTTCGGCAATTTCCCTATCACACTCTATCAGCCCTAGGTCCTTGTATCAACCCGAAAGTGTCGAGGGATGATATATTACCGAGATTTGATGAAGGAGGTGATATGAACATATAATGATGCTTTCCCCATAGACATCAAGTTTCAGCTTAAATATATACTGCACACATACAGATTTTGTTTGAAAAATAACACAAAATGTACGAAATAAAAAGGCAAAGAAGTCGAATAACTTCAAGAGAGAGAGATTAAATGTTGTGCTTGATAACAACGTTGGTTAAAGATATTTTAAAAGCGGTTACGACGGACTGAAAAGCATATAATGGCGATAGGTTACATGGCACTTTATCAAAAGTTTGTTGACCAAGTAAAAAAAAAATCAAAAATATCCTTTCAGTGATGCGTTTTTATGAGAATAGCTGATCAGGAATGAACGGAACTTTTGTCCATTTATATACAAAGCTGTATAATCTCCCCTAAACATTTTTACTGGTGCTTATTTTTAAGTTTTATGAAAAAAATGAAGAAAATCTACACCTGGAGATACCCCCTTATAAATCAGTTTAAAAGAAATTCTCGTTAATCTCAATACTTTTTGAATGGTTATATCGGTTTTACACGTTTTAAGGAGGCTCATTCCTGATGTTGTTTATATCAAGGATTCCTTGAAACATTTTAATTCTCTAAGCATTGTAGACTAAATGAAATTGAAATGAGAAATATATAGGTCTGTGTGCTTTTTACCGAGATACAAGTCATTTAAGAATTTGGAGGAAAATAGATTTCTCTGGATTTTCCCTTAATTTAACATTAGAATTATTTTTTGTCTAAAAGCTAAGAAGTTATATCAAGAATTTTATGAAAACTTGTCAGTTGTCTTAATTTGACCTACATAACATATTCATGAAATGAAAAGTGGGGGTCCGTGTGCAAAATTCTTCAAGCCATTGAACTGGACAAAACCAGAGGAGTTCCGAAATCTAACAAAAAATAAAAATTTTCACGAGTGAGCCTCCTTAAGAAATAACTCCCCTTTCCCCCAGTCTACTACTTTGCAATAGTATAGGGAAATAGTTTTGTGTTTGCTGTCGCTTTATCTTCATTCAAATAAAACCTACTCTTAAATGGTTGTATTCAAAAGAAATATCTGATAATAGGTGTGTTGGGGTTTTACCTTTTTTGACTGAGGACATTTCTGTCATGTATGTGTGAACATGCTCATGAACAATAAGTCATTATACAATACTGATCGTTTAATTAGAACTACCATTTGATTTTAAGGGGGTGGCTTGGGTGCTTTTGCCAAGAAAACTTTTCTCATTTGCATGTCCATCTAAGAAAATTTTTTTGTTTTCACCAAATATGCACCAAAATTTAATCTTCAAATCAAAATTAAATTATTTGGTTCGTGACAAGTAGGATTAAAATATTTAGTTGAACTGCCCTAAGCTGAAATTATTTATTTCCACAACCGCACAAGCCTCTCCCCACTGAAAATCAACTAGTCGTTCTCCTATCTTCATCATCTAGGAATCGCCAATTAACATCGTTATATAACAATTAACATCTATTCAACTAACAATATAAGATTACTATATAACATACCTGATAATTAGTTTCTCCTGAGTTAATGCAACTCTTGAAATATATATAATGCCAGTTAAAAAGTAAAAAAAAAAACATCCATAAGATATGGCAACTTAATGAGCAGATATTTTATGAAAGCATATGGATTAAATGAACACAAGAGTTAACTGTCACTGCGATAAATTTTAATTAGCTGTCAATTAATTCTTCATCAGCAAAACAAGAACCCAAACATAGGAAATCAAGAAATTGAAAAAACAAAGTTTAAAATGCATAAAACCAAACGAAATCCGAACAATCAGTAATATCAAATATAGCTAAGGACAAACTATGATAATGGGAGTTAAACCTTAAGCATAAATTTAGAAAATAGTTATAAACAAAGTGTTAAAATGCAACTGCAATAAAATATACTGAGCGCAAATGAAAACGCATAATTATGTTTTAGAAATCCTCTATGTCGACATTAGGAATTTTTCTTTGCTAAATTATTAAGCTAAGTGTCTGCTTAACGTTTTGCATCCAAACATTTTTAGTCCACTCTTGAAAATTTGCCAAAACATCAACGTTTGATTAAGTGGTAAAAATCAAAATTCCCCAAAGCTTTGTAGTGGACAAAACAAAAAAATCATGCGTTAATTAGCATGAAGACCCCATTTTTTTGTAAATTTCATGCCATGTGTGGCGTTAAGTGTGGTTTCAAAAATCAGTCATGTAGTAAATTGTTTTTTTTTTGTAAGCCTGTTAACTTCCAAGTAAATTGACAGTTAGAATTGTTGAAAATTGATATTTGCTATTGTGCGAAAAAAATTCTAAAAAATTAAGTATTGCGTTTTCATTGGCACTCAGTATATAATGTCCATCTGGGCAAACTTTGACACAATATGTTCGGAAATGATAAGCTTTTGGACTTCTTACTTTGGGAGACACAGAGCAATTCAAGAAATCCTACCAAATAAAAGAGAAGGACAGAGTAACATTCGTGAAATTCTGCCAAATAAAAATCGTGGACAATTTAAAATCCTACCCAAAAAGTGGTGCACATCGCACGATTGGTGAAATCCTACCCAAATGAGGAGACAGACACTTTAAGATACGTGAAATTCTATCCAAAAACAGAGAGGAACACAGTAGGATTCCTGAAACAAAACCCCAAAACGCTAAATCAGATATCACTACAAGGAACCAAATTTGATCAAAACAAATCCTTTTCTTAAGGAAGCTAAAACATTTACCAACTTATTTTATATCCATTAGAGGTTTAGCTGCAACACTTTTCCATCAGAGAATTGCATTGTAAGAAAATCCAAAATGCCTCAATTGTAAGTGAAGTTGATATGGGGCTTAGCTGATGACATGCTTAGTCAAATATTAAATGAGTAGGGCAACAAACTTACAACTTGTGTCAAAAAACATACAGTTGCATTTTATGATGAATCGTCATTTGGAAAAGAAAACAAGAGGCTCTCAAGAGCCTGTATCGCTCACCTGGGCCACGGCTGACATATGCAGTTAAAATAGTCCCAATGTTTAAGGGCATTATTTTCAAATTTGTTAATAGACATTGATGCTATATTATCATAAGTTAAACTATGTTCCAGACTAGCAGCTATTTTCGATGGGGTGCAGTTCTTTTGGCCAAGTTTGGATCCAATTGGCCCAGTAGTTTCAGAGGAGAAGATCTTTGAATGTCTTTTCCCATAGGGTCCAATGTTATAACTATAATCCTCGCTGGCGGCCATCTTGGATATGGTGCGGATCTGAAAAACAACTTTTTCTGCAGGAGACCATCTAAGGACTACTGTGGCCAAGTTTGGTTTCAATTGGCTGAGTAGTTTCAGAGTAGGAGATCTTTGAAAGTGTTTTTCCATAGGTTCCAATGTTAAAACTATGATCCCAGCTGGCGGCCATCTTGGATACAGCGCAGATCTGAAAAACAACTTTTTTGCAGGGGACCATCTAAGGACTATTGTGGCCAAGTTTGGTTTCAATTGGCCCAGTAGTTTCAGAGGAGAAGATCTTTGAATGTGTTTCCCATAAAGTCCAGTGTAAAAACTATGATCCCCGCTGGCGGCCATCTTGGATATAGCGCGGATCTGAAAAACAATCTTTTTGCAGGGGACCATCTAAGGACTATTGAGGTCAAGTTTGGTTTCAATTGGCCCAGTAGTTTCAGAGGAGAAGATCTTTGAATGTCTTTTCCCATAGGGTCCAATGTTAAAACTATGATCCATGCTGGCGGCCATCTTGGATATAGCGCGGATCTGAAAAACAACTTTTTTGCAGGGGACCATCTAAGGACTATTGTGGCCAAGTTTG